>JASANB010003001.1:0-12173 GCA_030248155.1 Sabatieria punctata | reverse complement strand
CATGTCTGGTTATGCTATGTATAGACGCCATCAGATGCTAACTCTGCTCAACACCAACAGTGTCCGTCTTTCACCAGTAGCAAGACAGCACACTTTCCAACTGATCCGGGAGTGCACTCTAAATCCGGCAACGTTCTTTCAACGGTTGCTTTTTTTTATAACCGGTTGTTTGCTGTATTGGGGCGGTCTGTCCGTTCCAACATTTATACCCTAACCCGGTGTGGCACTTGCTGTCTGTCTGTCTAAGTTGGTCGGCAACCTTCTTTTCCTGTATAACCCTTTCGGAATCACCGTTACTATCTGTTGTGTTTGGGGACTGCGGATTCTCATTTGTTCAACTATGTTGGTGATTCCAAAAGATACAATAGACTACACCGTAAATGCTATTCTTAACAATGCTTCTGGACCATTTTCGCTTAATGGATTGCGTTAGCACGGTTACTTCAATCCACAAAAACCGGACCGAAGGAACAACTGCTAAGCAAAACAAATGCACGAATTACAACGAAGTTGTTACTAATTCTCCTCCTGTTCATCGTTCTCTTCAACCTCTTTCTCCTCTTCATCTTACTGCTCATTACTCTCTTTCGCCTCATCACTCTCGTTCTCGCCTTCTTTCTCTTTCTCACCATCCTTCCTCTTGCTACTCCTTCTCTGCTAGCCAGACATGGGCTAGCATTTCGGCTGAGGGGGGGGGGGGGTAGAATTTTCAAATCCTGAGGGGGGCGGAGGGGGGGGGGTAGGAGCGCCGGAGGGGGGCTGAGGGGGGGGTAAGCCAAAAAGTCCGATTTTTGGCTAAAATCAAGGTTTTGTTGCTTATTTTTCATTAAAATAAGCTAAAATAAGCTATTCTGAGCTCATTTACACCTAATCCAGGCATATTTTTATCATAATTTTCTATACAAAATTCTTCCAAAAAATTCCTGAGGGGGGGTAGCGACCGGCTGAGGGGGGGGGGGTAGGTCAGAGCCTGAGGGGGGGGCCAGCCCCCCCCTCAGCCCCCCCCCCCTTTGCCCATGTCTGCTGCTAGCCACCTCAAGGAATACGGGAACGAATTGAAAACGGTCTTTTGACAAACAAGGAATAGGAACAAGACTTCCCGTTATTTTTAAGAAAATCATAGAAAAAAATTCGAAAATCTGCTAATTTATCAGAATTCAGTGAAAAAGCCATCGACACAGTTAATATGAACTACATGTATTGAAAACAGTAAGGTATCCAAGTAAGGTAAGTGTACGTACACCTTTTTTGGTGCAGGTAGAAAGAAAAAACCTGTTAAAAATAAGAAAAACTTTACTAAAGGTATCTAAATAGAGCCCTCCTGTGCATGGTGCCTCTTGTCACGGCCTGGCCTGGAATATCAAATTTCGACTCCGCCCGGTTGACATTTGGCGCCGGACGGCCCGACCCGTTCTGGGAGAGGTAAAATTGCCGAAATATCTTGCAAAATCACTTGTGCGAGTACTACGTACAGTACGTACAAAAGAAACATTTCCAATGACGCAACAAATCTAAACATATAAGTGATTTAAAGAAAAGCTTGTTTTGGCTAAAAGCACAACCTAGATTTTAAAAAGTAACCCTATCCATCCCAGGCAGGCTCCAACCGGAACAACCAAGCCAAAATTCTCTACCGAGCGCCTATGCAGGGCTCTAAGGGGCCGTCCATAAACTACGACGTTCAAAAATTCAAAATTTTGCACTCCCACCCCCCCCTCCGACGTTTACCGACGTTTTCATCATCACCCCCCATAAAAATTACGACGTTTGGGAGGACCCCCCCCCCGAAATAAAATTTTCGAATTTTGTTCAAAATCTGAAGCTGCTTTTCTGACTGCGTAATCACAAATGAATAATAGAAAAATTTATGCCTGTGCACATACGTATTTACCAGTTCGTTTCACCAATCTTTCAAGAATTTATTTAACTTTCAGTTAAAAAAGAGTCATTCAAATCGGTTGAGATTTGCGGTTGCCACAGTAAATAATCTGCTGGGTTGTTTTAATCGCTCTTGTTCGTTGCCAAAATCAGTGTTTCAAATTTGAGGGCAAATATCTCGAGAACCAAGCAGAGCATCTTAATGAAAACTCTACCAATCGACAAAATTTATTTGTCTTTCATTCAAAAAAGATTTATTCAAATCGGTTGGGATTTACGGTTGCTAGAGTAAAAAATCTGCTGGGTTGTTTTTTTTGCACACCCTGTACAATTCACGCTAACATACTGTATGTTGTACAAGTACAAAAATGTGTCAAAACCGTTTGACTTTCTCTGCATTCTTGCTTATTCTGCAATCGTCGAAACCTTACCAAAAAAAGGCCAAAAATACGTCAACGTTTTGCCTCAACCCCCCACCCCCCCCTCCGACGTTCTGCGACGTTTTTCGGGGTACCCCCACCCCCCCTCTCTGAACGTCGTAGTTTATGGACGGCCCCTAATGAGGACCAGAATGCGTTTTAAATGCGTTTTATAAAGTTAATTTTTCAAAATTTTCTCGCACTTGTTGGTCAGAATCCCAACCAGGCCTCCTCATACTACTGAAACTGTTAATTTTAACCTAAGAATGCCTTTCAAATGCGTTTTTGAAGGCTATTTTCTCAAAATTTCCCTATGAGGCAAAAGTGACGTCATCTTTGGCGGAACCCCCCCCTCCCCCTTGTCATCGGTTGTCATCATTTGGCAAACCCCCCCTCCCGCTAACCGATGACGTCATTTTTGCACAGCCCCTTCGGTATTTTATATTCCGTTGCATCCCTAGCGGTACCCAGTAGCGTACCCATGGGTGTACAGTTTGATACCCCACCCTTTCGGGCGGCAATAATAGCAAGAAAAGATTCAGAGAAACCAATATACAGGGTGTGCCAAAAAAAAACAACCCAGCAGATTTTTTGCTGTAGCAACCGCAAATCGCAACCGATTTGAATGAATCTTTTTTTAAATGAAAGATAAATAAATTCTTGAAAGACTGATGAATCGCTTATTAAGATAGCCTGCTTAGGTCCTGAGATATTTGCCCTCAAATTCAAAACAGAGATTTTGGCAGTGAACAAGAATGATAAACACAACCCAGCAGATTTTTTACTTTTCCAACCACGAATCTTAACCGATTTGAATGACTCCTTTTTTGAATGAAAGATTGATAAATTCTTCAAAGATTGGTGCAATTTTTATTCAGATTCACTGCTTAGTTCTTGAGATATTTACCCTCAAAGTCGAAACAGATTTTGGCAAAGAACAAGAGCGATTCCGTTGCACTTCATAATAAAGCAGATTCCTACTGCTGGGGGCTAATGACACTTTACTGTTGAAGTGAATCGAGTTTATGTGTCACTAGTAAAGCCTCCAATAGCCCTCAGCAGTAGCAGGAGTCCGTTTTATTACGAAGTGCAGTGGAATAATAAAAAATCCCTCTTGTTCACTGTCAAAATCACTGCTTTGATTTTGAGAGTGAATATCTCAGGAACTAAGCAGCGTACATTAATAAACGTTACATCAATCTTTCAAGAATTTATTTATCTTTCATTTAAAAAAGGATTCATTCAAATCGGTTGATATTTGCGGTTGCTACAGCGAAAAATCTGCTGGGTTGTTTTTTTTTGGCACACCCTGTATTATGTACTAAAACTGTTAATTTTGTGCCCAGAATTTAACTTTTGAAAAATTGTCAGTCAACCTTTCAAATCCTGGGTACGCCACTGCAACAGGCGCTCTAAGTGCTTTCTCGCCCACTCCATCAACTGCGACTATCATTTCAGGGAACAAACCGACAATAAAATTACAAATAAATAATTAAATACAAGGCACCTTACCTTTCGGTCAGACATGCGTACCGCGCGTGGATGATCAGTGGACAGAGCCAGAGTAACAGGCTTGCTGTCCGAATTTCGGCGGAATCCAGTGGCGCACCCATTATGCATCAACACAATATCTTCCGGTGGATCCAGCATTCAGCACGCCGTTTCGATTCTCCTTTTTTTTTGAGCTGTCGGCTCGGCTGTGACTGCACGCCCAGTATTCTGATCGATTAGCCGTATCGACATCGCAGTTGAAACCGGTAAACACGGTTTTCATGCACACGACTAAGAAATTTCAAACATTTAGCATCCATTTTGGATTTGCCAAACTCGGCCGGTCCAAAGTCAGCCGCCTCCATGCTTTTCTTATCAGAGTGACCACAAAAGAAACCTGCAGGCCGCCTTTTTGAACTTTTTTATTGGGCGGCTGGCCGGGCCTCTCAGCCATTTACTTTCCCTCTTTGTCTTATTCAGGAGAGTCACTGTTACATACTGCGTAGGGGAGGTGTCCTATCTCCAGGCAGCCCTCTTGGTCATATTTAGGCTAATTGCGCACTGTGCCTGCACTGCATTCAAAGCTGGCGTGTCACTCTAATCAGACCTGAATCTAGGCGGCGCAAGGCACCTTAGTGGTTCGCGGATAGTACCTAGTGGTCGGCGGATAGCACCTCTTTACTGAATAGACGGAAAGCACCGGTCGGCGGATTGCACTTACACCAATCTGTCCGCCGTACCGTAGCACCGTCGGGCTCATCGAATCAGTGGGGGAAAATGGCCGCTTTTCGGCAGACGGCGTTTAAAAACGGAAGAGGAGACCAACAGGAGTACGGTCCGATGAGACCGACGGTGCTACGGTGCTACGGTGCTTTTTACCTTTTTTTGCCGAAGATATATACTATAACCACTTCGAAAAGACCGAAAAACCCGAATTTGGATCGTTTTACGGAAACCAGGTTTCCTTTTCAGGAAACCACGTTTCCTTTTTTAGCCGAACTCAAAAAACGGGTTCGCATACCCGAAACTATGGTTCGTTTTTTTTACCCGAATTATTTCGTGAAAATCCGTAGCCAAAACCATGCTCAACCCGAAACACGAATGTGATCAGGTTAGATCTCCTGTGAAGTGAACTCAACCCGAATCCAAATTGGTAGTACCCGAATCTTTGTAAAGAAAACCCGAATACATTTTTTGTACATGAAACTTGGTCAAGAAGATCCCAAACAGCTTTTGCGAACCAGATAAATGCCGTTCAACCAAACCAATGAACAGCAACTTAGATTTGCTGTTTATACCGACAACTAATACAGAATGGTAGCCAGACGTACACTCAGATTTTATTTTTAGGAAGAAGAACACAAGAAAGAACTAGCAAAATAAATGCAGACAATGAACAATTGGACTGGCCCGGCCGTGTTTTGGCCGCTGGCCCACTGCGGAGTACATGCAAAATTCGGGAACTGTGAATCTAGATTCGTGTGTATGTAATCGGGATTCGGGTTGGGACAATCGGGGTTCGGGGATCGGGATTCAAGTTCGGCATACTGAACCAATCCTCGTTTCGGTTTTTCTTAAATCGAGGTTCGTATTTTGCGTTCGGAATGACTACCCGAACCTACACGAACTCAAAAAAAGTTTCGGCTCGACCAGTTTCCATTTTTTGACCAGTTCCTTTTCAGGAAACCAGGTTTCCTTTTTCAGGAAACCATGTTTCCTTTTTCAGGAAACCATGTTTCCTTTTCAGGAAACCAGGTTTCCTTTTCCGGAACTGACACACATGTGTGTCCGGTCTTTTCGAAGTGGATAAAGGGTAGGGGTGCACTATCCCCGCGCCCCGGTACGGCCACCGCCAGGCGCGAGGTTGGATGTCAGGGCATCGCCCTCACCGGTTGCACGGTTTCTCTTAGGTATTGCTCTATATGTAGTAGTGGCGTTTGCTGGGTTGTTTTATTTCTTCACAAATCAGAGCAGTACCTAAGAGAAACCGTGCAACCGGTGAAGGCGATGCGCTCACATCCAACCTCGCGTCTGGCGGTGGCCGTACCGGGGCGCGGGGATAGTGAGCCCGGGCGACTATTAAGTGGTAAACTGAGGTGAAAAAGTGAGCCAAGTCGAAGGCAGCCGACCGAAGTAAGCGATAAAGAGCAGCGTCTACAAGAATGAGTGGTTGTGAGTGTGAGGAGCGGCAGTGTTGTCTGTCGGAGGTGTTCCGGAAACGAGCCGAATTGCTGTTGCACACCGGCAACATAAACAACTGGCCGCCGCTGAAGATGCAGAACTTCTCCAATAGCGCCGAGGAGCTGCTTCAGTGCATCCAACTGCAGCTGGAGACCTGGCAGCCCACCCAGAACGACCTCCGGTTAGTCTCTCCCTACCCTTGCAGATCATTTGGGCCTGCGGCAGTCTAAAAACCCCACTTCCGTCAATGTATCCTTCTATTATGCGCCACATGGCGGAGATTTCTCAAAAAAGCTTGTCCCGCTGGGCCTAAAACCGAAGCTGAAAGTTGGAAAATTTCGATTTTTTGACAAAAATTGTTTTAGAAATCCGGTTGTGTTGTTTGGGTATTTTTGTCAAAAACTCAACTTTTTAACTGGATAGTTATGAATTTTAAGTTATTTTTTTTGTTTTTCCGCCAAAACATTTGCCAATAGTTCGAATTTTCTGCCAAATTATGAATTTCGCTCCGAAAATTTGAGTATTTCGCCAGAAAACTACGCATGGAGAACTGGCTGCCCCCCTCAGAGCTGCGGACCATACAGACGTATTATATACACCCTCAAGTCAGCTCAGAAAACACTAATTTTTAGCTTAAAATCAGCTTAAAAAGCCTTTGGAAACCGAATTTGGCCCATACACTGCAAGCGTTTAGGAGAAATTGGTGTTTTTAGAATCCCATTTTGTTTGTTTTTAGCTCTAAAACGCTATTTGGCAGCGTAAAATAGCGGCCTTTAGCCTTTAGCATACATATAACAGCTCCGGGCCGACCTGGGGGTAGGGGGTTTCCTCAGGTTGGGGATGTAGGGGGGTTTCGCCCACAGGGGGTCCCAAATTTCAAAAAGCTCCAAAACGCCTGGAAATGCGTTTTCAGCACATTTTTTCAGTAAGGACGCTAAAAATCACTATTTTAAGCGGCCAAATAGCGTTTTAGAGCTGAAAACAAGCAAAAAATGAAAAAAGGCTTCTAAAAACACCGATTTCTATTAAATATCAGAAGTTGAAACGCCAAGTTCGGTTTCCAAGGGCTTTTCAAGCGAATAAGCCAGTTTGTTAGTGCTGGAGCCAGTTTTTTAAAGTGCAAGTTTATTCAGAAACACCGAGAAAGTGCTGCTGTGCGTGCACAAAGACTGCGCGCTGTCGCTGGGCAAGGATCGGATGGATCTGAAGATAACGGTCAAGATCTTTATGACCAAGCTCGACCCGGCACAGGTCGAGCAGTGTCTCAACTGCGTCATGGAAGAATTGTCCACTTATTTTGTCGAGCAGCTCATCGTTAGCTTCCCTGAAATTGACGAGGTATTGTTATGTTGCCCGCAATTGAGCTGATGCTGTGTCTCTGTCTGTCTGTCTGTCTGTCTGTCTGTCTGTCTGTCTGTCTGTCTGTCTGTCTGTCTGTCTGTCTGTCTGTCTGTCTGTCTGTCTGTCTGTCTGTCTGTCTGTCTGTCTGTCTGTCTCTGTCTGTCTCTGTCTGTCTCTGTCTGTCTCTGTCTGTCTCTGTCTGTCTGTCTCTGTCTGTCTCTGTCTGTCTCTGTCTGTCTCTGTCTGTCTGTCTCTGTCTGTCTCTGTCTGTCTCTGTCTGTCTCTGTCTGTCTCTGTCTGTCTCTGTCTGTCTGTCTCTGTCTGTCTCTGTCTGTCTCTGTCTGTCTCTGTCTGTCTCTGTCTGTCTGTCTCTGTCTGTCTCTGTCTGTCTGTTTGTCTGTCTGTTTGTCTGTCTGTCTGTCTGTCTGTCTGTCTGTCTGTCTGTCTGTCTGTCTGTCTGTCTGTCTGTCTGTCTGTCTGTCTGTCTCTGTCTGTCTGTCTCTGTCTGTCTGTCTCTGTCTGTCTGTCTCTGTCTGTCTCTGTCTGTCTGTCTCTGTCTGTCTGTCTGTCTGTCTGTCTGTCTGTCTGTCAATGCGTGTACAATGCCAAGTAATAGTAGCCGCTCCCCGGAGGAAACTATACTAAGCAGGATAGGAAAGAAATGAAGGTACCTAAAGTAGGACATTGTATTGTCGGTTTGTACTCACCAGCTGAATATTAAGTGTTCTCTTTATTGGCGTCATCAGCAGCTGAAGAGCTGAGCAAAATAAGAAGAGAAGTGACTCATCTTTAAGCTGTTTCTGAGGCCAATAATAGAGAGAACACTCAATATTGAGTTGGTGAGTGTAAACCCAAAATACAATGTCCTACTTATAGGTATCTTCATTTCGTTCCTATCCTACTTAGTATAGTTTCCTCCAGGGAAGGCTACTATTGCTTGGCATCGGGTACTACTAGGCTTATCCTGCCCATTCGGATAGTTTAGGGCTCCCACCAGACCCAAAAATAAGTATTAGTAGCAGTCAGACATAGGCAAAGGGGGGTTGAGGGTTTGGTCCCCCCCTTCAGGCGGCCTACCCACCTCTGGCCGACTCTAAACCCTCTCAGGAATTTTTTGGAAGGATTTTATACATAAAACACGATTAAAATACGCTCAAATATCAAATATTACTTTAATAATGTTATTATTATATTAAAATAGCTTCATTATTGTTTTTTGAAGTTATTATCAATTATACCTGGATGACGGTGCCTTCCATGGCGACTGCTGCCACTCACCTGCCTCAACGTGGCGTCCGGGTGGCAACGGGACACCGCCGAGGCAGACATGATGGTGAGAGAGCCCCTGGCCCAGCTTAAGGCCGGGGGATCTCGTTCTCGGCGAAAAGGGCACCAATCTCTATAAGGCACCTTGTCTCCGGACCCTCAGCAATGAGGTTTCCAGGTCATCTATTTCAGTGGTGCCATCCTAGACGGTGAAAGGAAAGTGGAGGTCTTTTACTAGTAGTCTGACACACACACTCTCAAACGCACAGACACACAACCACTCGATAACTCGATACTACAAACACTCACAAAACTATCAAATTCTTCATCACTCCCCATCGCGGTCGTCGACTAGGCTTCTTCCGTGCCTGACGGCCGGGGAAACGAGTTGAATTGCTCCGTCTCTGTTGACTCGGCATCTCCAGAAAACTGATCTGTATTGACACCGTGCTGACTCGATCGCTTGCACGCCATGTTGCCGCCTTTCTGCGCTTTCGTTTGTATCTGTTGCCTTGTCATCGGTGAAACAGACTGCCGTCTCTTGTTCAGCGAACTAGAACGATTTACCATACTCCTTCTCCGTCTTCTTTTTCCTCTCACTCTCTTTCTTCTTCTCCTCTCAACCCTCCTTCTCTTCATTCTCTTTACTCTCAACTTCTTCCTCACCTCTTCTCTTTAACATCCTCTTACTTCTCAAAACAACGGGGTTTACCACTGATCATACATGTAACAGGGGGGTCTGGGGGGTCTGCCCCCCCCACCCGACTTAGGCCAGACCCCCCCCGGATGGGGAAAACCCCCCGCCCCCGAGACGATTTCTCTGACCCCCTCTCCGATTTTTCTGGCAAGAAAATTTTTGAGCAAATTTTTGCAATTTTTTAGAGTTTCAGACACAAAAATTGCCAAAATCGCCTGCAAAACAGCACTTTTTAGCTGTATTTCAGCCCGAATTAGCGATTTTTAGCCCAAAAATTGCGATTTTTTTGATTTTTGAGCGTATTTTAGTGCCCTACCCCCTCCCAAAATTTTGGCTCAGACGCCCCCAGCCGGCGCCAGACCCCCCAACCCCCCTCCCCCATCGGCGGATGACCTGTTATATGTATGCCACTGATCCTGATGCCTTTATTATTACAACGCACATGTACACCGGATAACCAGTAAACAACCCTTGATGGGCCACATGCGAGGCAATAAACAGGGACGAACCCCTGCTATGTGTCAAACGCGGGATGCATGGCAGGCAAGGTTGCTACCAATGCACCACAGACGCCGACAAAATGCCTGGAATGAGGCTACCTTCTTCCCTGACATCAATTCTCTGGCGTGCCAAGTGATGCGATGTCTGGAGTCGACTACCGGATTCTTTCTGTCTCCTTGTACCATCATGTTCTGCGTCTGTCCGTCTCACTCTTTCTCAGTGAACTGTCTTTCTCTTCAGTTCTATTTCTCTTTACTCTGGTAATTTCTCCATTCCTGTTCTGTTCTATGTGTTATAACTTTCTCCGCCTTTCAGTTTTCTCAAACTTCTTTACTTAGATTAGACACCATGTTGCTCTCTTGCCCATGCGCTGCCACAAGCCTCACTTTGCTACTCCGTCTGTTTGCTACACCTGTGTCTGGCCGCTGGCCCAACGTGTCTCTCAAGTGGTAAAGCCGTCAACGACTCCCGGCGGTCTCACTTGTAACTGACACCACTCGCTATTGACCACTCAACCTGGGCCGAACCATACATGGGCAGAGGGCTGGTGGCAGAGTCAAATAGATGGCTAGAGGTGTGCCGTTCAAGGTTGCAGTCAGGGCACAGCTCCGAACTATCCGGGTGTAAGCGGTGCTGGTAAGAGCAGAGGAACCCGCTGTAACCCGATCGTAGCTGGGCCAGAGTAGTGCGCACCTTTTCTGGACAGGGTGGCTTCAGATGTGCTGATTGGTGGGGGCTCAGTCAGTAAAACCGAATTTGGTCCAACCCAGCCATTGGCGAACTCCATGAAGTGTTGTTGTGGATGTTGTTCCAGTGTGCTTGGAAAGAGGACGCTCCAACGGATCCCAACTGAACCTTATATGGTGTCGGTACCATAAACGGCGTTAAGTGTCTGACTGTTACAGGCTTTTTTCAAAATTTTCTCGCCTTCTTGTAATCTGGTACGGTACTATTAGGCGACGCCGATTAGGCGATGGTACTATTAGGCGACAAAAAATATTAATAGATAACAGTACCGATTAGGCGGCCCTTCTGAATCAGTCAAGGGTCAAGGGCCATGTTCAGCTGTAAGCCTGTAAACTGTAAATGCGCTATTTTTAACTATGCATGGTTAAGTGGCACTAAAATCATGTCTCGTTAATCTTATAACTCGTTAACTTGTAGCTAAACAAGCCACCTGCCCTGACTGTTTCTAACTCAGATTTTGTATTTTTGGTATTTTTTTTATTTTGTATTTTTATTTGTCGCCCAAGCAAGACAACATGTTAGTACAATGTAAACGAACAGCGCAGAATTAGTGTTAGTGGGCAACAGGTGCACAATGTCTAAAAAGAACGGTGCACCTTTACTGAAACAGGAGGAAGCCCGAAAGATCCATTTTCTTTAGTTTCTCCGTGAAAATCGTCAAATTTCTAGATTCTACAATATCGTTAGGTAAGGAATTCCAGATGTGTATCACCCTCATCGAGAAAAAATGTTTTCGACAGTGCAAATTTTTTCCCAAAGAAGGAAGAGACAGTTTCTGAGAGTGGCCCCGTGTAGAGCAAAGGAGAGGTCTTTGGAAAAAGTCGTCAAAGGACAGATCGATCAAGCCATAAACTATTTTGTAAACAAATTGCAAATCAACCACGAGCCTGCGGTACTCGAGTGTTTCAAGGGTTAGCGCCTTAAGGCGTTCAAAGTAAGCGCCTTGCAGGTGTGCAAAGCCAGAGAGCCGCAGTGTAAAAACTCGTTGAACACCTTCAACCACTAATATATCTTTCTTTTTGTATGGGTTCCATACAGCAGTAGCATATTCTAATTTAGGCCTGACATACGTCTTAAAAAGCTCAGTAAGAAATTTGGGGTTACGGTATGAAAAAGCTTTATGAATCAAATGAGCTCGTTTGGACGCATCGCTGGCGGTTTTAACACAATGCTTAGAAAAGGATAAGTTGTTATGGTGATCAAGTCCCACAAGAACACCTAAATCCATAATCTCTGAGACCGAGTTAATTTGTGAATTCAGATTCTGGAATTTGCCCCTATTCCCCAGCTTGTGTCGAGCACGTGAGCGGCCGTCGGGTCGGCCACCTATTTTTCCGGTTGCTACGTTCATTAACGCACTTTGGATGCAGACGATCGCACCAATAACTTTGCGGAAACAGCTCACAGAGTTTCGCAGCGAGAATTTTATGAGGCGCGTCCATCCATCTTTATAAATGTTCTGCGACATGCATACATGGGCCGGAAAAATGGGTTGGGGGTAGCCAAAATCTGAAAATTTGGGGGTGGGCCTGCCGGTTTGGGAGCCGCGGCGATTTTAGTATGTGGGGTCAGGAACAACAGTCGGCTTCAGGTGAGTGGGTTGGGTCGTTTGAGGGGTAGAGCCCAAGTTGGGGTGTGGTCAAACCCTCCTC
>JASANB010002999.1:0-35583 GCA_030248155.1 Sabatieria punctata | reverse complement strand
TCTTCACCCAATCGGCGTAAGAACATTTTTTAAATTTGCACTTCAAACCACGTCTGAAAAGCAATCTGAAGGTAAAATCAAGTTACATAATAATTTTGGCCAAAATTTCTTTAAAGCCAAAAGTGCGCGCCGTTGATGTCGAAGTAGGGTAAGAAAATCTTGAAAAGTTGGCCTATAAAAACGCATTAGGAGCGTATTCTGCAGGTAAATACCCAAAGCTCTAAGAAAAACCAAAGAAAATTTTAGCTACTCTAAGATAGTGTTGAAAAAATTTAGTTTAGTAGAACTAGCACTTTGCGTTCATACTTCTACAGCTTGCTGCATTCATTATTTTTCAGCAACGATCCCTAACTTTCATTGCCCAGACGAAATATTCGCAGACACGAGGCGAATGCTTACCGAAACGATAGGGGTTCGATTGGCTGATAGCAAGATTGTTGTTGACAACGGGACCATCGGGAAGCGGAGGAGCATCGTTAGGGATAGTGGAATGGTCGCCAGGCCTGACTTGCGGCGGGACAGAAGGACCATCGGGCACAGGAGGTCGGTCACCGGGTGCCGGTTTCGGCATGGAAGGACCATCCGGCACCGGCGGTCTGTCGGAAGAGCTGCGCTTCTTCATAGCCTTTTTCTTTAGACGTCTCAGCTCTCTTTCTTGTTCTATGGCAATGCTGTCTGAAAGCTACGGCAGATACACACGGCCTATCGGCTTTCCGTATAAAACAGTAGAAGAGAAGCACCTGATAGATAAGCGCACAAAAACAACGAGGCCTCACAGCTGTCAAAGTTGCGCTGGGCACAAGCACAATTGAACCTGTTACGCAAAGTTGAAAGTTTACTAAGTTACGCTACGTACTTCAGTCAGTATTGGCCATTAAACAAAAACCGTCTGCAGCTTTTGTTTTTAAAATTTCTCAAAAAATTTAAGAGTCAGTCTCTGAACTGATCGAGTTTTGCCCCTTTGCCCTGTTCAGACCCAAAATTGAAACTTTGGCACAGGAAGTTGAAAGTTGGTGCACTGATACCCCTTGATGAGTTGTTAAACCACTGCAAAGGAATACCGAATTCGACTCTCCACGCTCTAGATATAAGCCCGCGAAAATCGGCTCTCTTAACTATGGGACCAAAATTTCAAACTCGCGTTTCTAACTTACCAGTTGGAGTTTGAAGTTGAAAATTGTGGATTTTACATAACTTTTTGAGTACTTTAAGATTACGTAGTCCAATTTCACTTTTGAGAAAAAAAATTTTTTTCGGCCTCCATTGGCGCCCCATAGCTCGTCTGCAACCCCCCATAGTCATATCTTTTTATTTCAGATTATTGTAGCGCTATCAATTAGCTACCTTTTGGTATAAAGTACGTTGAACCAACTGCCCGCGTTTTTGAGAAATATGGCTTCAAAGTTGAAAAACCCCAGACTTTTCCTTTATTTTTTATGCAAAAAATTTTCAACTCTGATTTCTAACCGACCAGTTGGAGGTTGAAGTTAACAATTATAGTTTTTGCACAACTTTTTGAGTACTTTCAGAATACGCAGTCCAATTTCGCTTTTGAGTAAAAAATTTTTTTTCGAATTCATTTGGCGCCCCATAGCTCGTCTGCAACCCCCCTAGTCATATCTTTTTATTTCAGATTCTTGTAGCGCTGTCAATTAGCTACCTTTTGGTATAAAATACGTCGAGCCAGCTGCCCGCGTTTTTGAGAAATATGGCTTCAAATTTGAAAAACCCCAAATTTTTGCATTATTTTTTGTGCATAAAATTTCCAACTCTGATTTCTAACCTACCAGTAGGACTTTGAAGTTAAAAATTATAGTTTTTACACAACTTTTTGAGTTCTTTAAGATTACGTAGTCCAATTTCACTTTTGAGGAAAAAATTTTTTTCGACCTCCTTTGGCGCCCCATAGCTCGTCTGCAACCCCCCTAGTCATATCTTTTTATTTCAGATTCTTGTAGCGCTATCAATTAGCTACCTTTTGGTATAAAATACGTCGAGCCAGCTGCCCGCGTTTTTGAGAAATATGGCTTCAAATTTGAAAAACCCCTGACTTTTGCTTTATTTTTTGTACATAAAATTTCCAACTCTGATTTCTAACCTACCAGTTGGAGGTTGAAGTTAAAGATTATAGTTTTTGCACAACTTTTTGAGTACTTTCAGAATACGCAGTCCAATTTAGCTTTTGAGTAAAAAAATTTTTTTCTAACTCCTTTTGAGACCCATAGCACCTCTGCAACCCCCTTAGTCATATCTTTTTATTTCAGATTATTGTAGCGCTATAAATTAGCTACGCTTTTGTATAAGGTACGTCGAGCCAGCGGCCCGCTTTTTTTCTCACAAATATTACACAAATTATATATATTATGCACAAAAAATAATGCAAACGTCTGGGTTTTTTAAAATTTGAAGCCATATTTCTCAACAACGCGGACCGCTGGCTCCACGTGTTTTACACCCAAGCGTAGCTAATTGATAGCGCTAATTTAATCTGAAATAAAAAGATATGACTAGAGGGGGTTGCAGACGAGCTATGGGGCGCCAAAGGAGGTCCAAAAAATTTTTTTAACTCAAAAGCGAAATTGGACTGCGTAATCTTAAAGTACTCAAAAAGTTGTGTAAAAACTACAATTTTTAACTTCAAACTCCAACTGGTAGGTTAGAAATCAGAGTTGGAAATTTTATGCACAAAAAATAATGCAAAAGTCTGGGGTTTTTCAACTTTGAAGGCATATTTCTCAAAAACGCGGGCAGCTGGCTCGACGTACTTTATACCAAAAGGTAGCTAATTGATAGCGCTACAACAATCTGAAATAAAAAGATATGACTATGGGGGGTTGCAGACGAGCTATGGGGCGCCAATGGAGGCCGAAAACAATTTTTTTCCTCAAAAGTGAAATTGGACTACGCAACCTTAAAGTACTCAAAAAGTTATGTAAAATCCACAATTTTCAACTTCAAACTCCAACTGGTAAGTTAGAAATGCGAGTTTGAAATTTTGGTCCCATAGTTAAGAGAGCCGATTTTCGCGGGCTTATATCTCGAGCGTGGAGCGTCGAATTCGGTATTCCTTTGCAGTGGTTTAACAACTCATCAAGGGGTATCAGTGCACCAACTTTCAACTTCCTGCACCAAAGTTTCAATTTTGGGTCTGAAGAATGAAACTCGATCGGTTCAGAGACTGACTCTTAAATACTCAGTAAAATAAATGGCTCAGCTCTGTGCGTAGAGTAGAAATTAGTAGAGGCCGACCGGCTTCCCGTTTCAGAGGCCTCAAGCTTTTAAAACCTTCCTAAAAAAGACATCCTTAAGTTAAAAGTGTGAGGAGAACACAACAGAATTTTTCTCTGTAAATCTAGCAGTTCAGGACACGAAGCCTCTCTAAAGTCACCTCTCTCTAACGCAGACATGAAATCCCGGTTACGTCTGAGATGCTTGAGGAACTCTCTGTTCTGCATCATCAACGCAATCCTTTCATCCTCCAGATATCTAAATTAACCTCAACCGTTACTGTCAATCAAACGCAATCTCCTTCCTTAACTGCACAATTTCGGGATCGTCAGCAACTTGTCTACGCCACTGATTTTCGAGCATCTTATCTTTAATATGATCCGCCTGTTTTCGCGTTTCCTCGTACTGCTGACAAACAATGTTATGTATTGGTACACAAAAACTCGACTTTTACAGCATACAGATAACAGGTGACCCGCCAGAGCGGGAGTGGGGTTGGGGTCCGGCGCTGGCCAGGAGGGTCTGAGCCCAAATTCTAGCAGGGGGTTGGTCACTCAAAAACGCTCAAAACCGCAATTTTTCGGCCTTAAATCGTCAAGAATCGCTAATTTGGGCTCAAGTACAGCTAAAAACCGCTGTTACGGGCGCTTTTAGCAATTTTAGTGTCTCTGAAATTCCAAAAAAGCAAAAAATTCTCAAAAAAATGACTTGCCAGCGAAGTAGCGAAAGGGGGTCGGCGGCTCGGGGGGCTAAGTCTGGTGGGGGCAGACAGACCCACACCCCCTGTTACATGTTTGTTTTACAGTCAGGGATTTCGCCACACATCGTACCGGTACCTTATAGCATAACATTGTGGCGATTTGAGCCATCCGGTACTATGTATGATACCAATACCATGGTATTTACCTGCTACCGGTACCAATATGTCGAGAAATCCATGATTATTTTACGTACTTTACGGCGCCGAGGTGAGAGACCGGTGGAAGTAGCTGCGTGTTCGAGACCTTTGTGAGGCTTCCTATGATGTCCGCCAGAACTGCTGCTGCAATCAAATCTCTCATTGACAACGCCATCCTCAGCCAGTTTGCCGTAACCTTTGGACAGCGCTTGGCTGGATGTCATTTTTTTGGAGGGCGCGTTGTCCGGGCAAAAGTTGCGGGTGGGCAAACACTCCAAAACAGTGGCGTATCCAGGATTTCGAAAAGGGAGGGGTGTAAAATTTTGAAAGTGCCTGGTTGGGCCGCTGCCCAACCAGGGTAAGAAAATTTAGCAAAATTAGCCTTCAAAAACGCGTTTAAAACGAATTCCGAGCTTAAAATTAACAGAAATTACAAGTTTTAGTAGTTTATAATGGCCTGGTTGGGTTTCTGCCCGACCAGGGCGAGAAAATTTTGAAAATTTAGCCTTCAAAAACGCATTTAGAAGGCATTCTGAGCACAAAATAGACAGTTTTAGTACATAATTCATTAGTTTCTTATATTTTTAAAAGACTTTTTCTTCCTACCTCCACCGCAAAGGGGAGGTATACACACCCTACACCCCCCTGGATACGCCACTGCCCCAAAACCCCCTTCCCATGCATGCACCTAACGGTGTAAAAACAGCTAAAAACGGATAATTCCAAAAAATTCAATTGTTCAGTTTCAGCTTTGGGAGACTGGTTTAATATTACAGAGTCATATGACTGGTTTGACCTAATGACAGTGCCGCTAACTGTATGTACTACAGTCAGTTAAGGCACATAACGCCGCCATATATGGCACCATATCGTATCTCGTATCGGTACCTAAACTTAGGGTAGTAGTACAATGGCACCGGTACATTCTTTATATGGCATCCTTACCTTCATTCAGGTCATACGGTACGCAAGAACATAGGAGTACCATGTTGCCGATACCATATGGCGTTAAGTGCCTGACTGTATTAGCACATTCACTTAATTTCTTTCTGCGACAAACCGGCCGCGGCCACCTGGGCGTCCAAAGACTGGTCTTGGAAGAGCTAGATTACCGAAAGACACCGAGATATGCGCTATCCATGCTGTGCGACTTGTGCGGATGACTGGAAGCTTTGGCCTGCTTTTTCTTGCTGATATTGCTGTAAATCTCGTCTAGTGAGCCGTCGACGTCGCAAGACGGTGGACCGAGGCGCAGGAAATCAAGCGGTAGCTCGCCCACAAGAGGGGGAGCGTATATCTGACGACCAAATTGCGTTGGGTTTTGTGGTAAGACAGACGGCACGGGGCCAACCTTTTTCTTGCGGGGCTGAGCGTCGGCTCTCTGGCGTGGAACTAGCAAGTCGGGACTGATGCTGTCCGGGTCGGGAATGTAATGAATGGGTCCGCTGGGAGTGGCCAATGGCAGATCGCTATTCAGCGGACTTGAACCTGCTGCCGAACCGCCGCTGGCCATCGACAGATACAGCTGCCGTGCGCTTGCGCCCTGCAAACGTATGCACACGATCAAGGAACAGTGTCTGTACAAAAAAACTTGTCTTACAGCAATTCGTTTACTACTAGAATAAAATACATTTTCCAGCGAATATGAATTTGCATGCACCACAAGCGAGAGTTGAGAGGACTCGAAATTTCAATTTACGATTTTTTCTGATCATGAAAGGCTTTGCCGGCAAAATCGGTAAACTATGCTTAACCGCTGTGCTCTTTCCTTATTTTTTACTAAAGTAGGTTGAAATAAGCTATTCTGAGCTCATTTACACCTAATCTAAGCATACTTTTATCATAATTTTCAATACAAAATTCTTCCTAAGAATTCCTAAGAGGAGTAGGTTAGAGCCTGACAGGATCAACCCCTTCGCCCCCTTTGCCCATGTCTGTGTGCCTATGAAGGACAGTTGTGTACAGTTCGGTGTCAGCTGATTGAGTGTGTTCCGTTTCGGTGCACTATGGGCCAGTTCCCTGCGGGTGTGCGTTAAGAGTGGCGACCATGTCAATCACTCAAGCAATAGGTCGGCACCATTCTTGGGACAATAGAGTAGCAGCCGCAAGGCATCAATCAATTAAGCAATTTTTTCTTTGGTGAAGACAGGTCCGATTGGTGGAAGGAGCCTTCTCCAGACAAAGAATTCTGTAAAGTGATGCCTTTGCTACTTACGGTGGCTGTGACAGGAAAGGCCCGGGTCTTTTGCGAGTGACTAAAATGATGTGAACCTCTCATTAGCCTCATTAAAATCGTTTGCAACCAGACATTGGCTAGCATTTCGGCTGAGGGAGTGGGTAGAATTTTCAATTCCTGAGGGGGCGGCTGAGGGTGGAAAAGAGCGCCTGAGGGGCGGGGCTGAGGGGCGCTAAGCCAAAAAGTCCGATTGACCACCCAAATGACCCCATTCACCCACCTGAAGCATACATGGGCCGGAAAAATCCGGAGGGGGGAGTGGGGGGGTTGAGACCTCGGGGGGGGTCCCTATTTTGCCTTAAATAAGCGAAATTTTCTCCCTCCGGGAGGGGGGGTTGAAGGCCGAGGGGGTGGTATGGACGGCCGAGGGGGGGGTATGGCCGGTCGAGGGGGAGGGGTATACCCCCCTTACCCCCCGGCCCATGTATGACCTGAAGCCAACTTTTGTTCTTGACCTCACCCACCAAAATCGCCACGACCCCCAACTTTTGTTCTTGACCTCACCCACCAAAATCGCCACGGCCCACCCTTAAATTTTCGGATTTTGACCACCCCAACCCATTTTAGGTCCATCTAAGGCCACACCGAACTGGCCCATGCAACGGGATACACTCCAAACCGAACTACACATACCGAACTGAGCAGCGCCCGCCTTCAAACTGACACTTTCCAACCTAATGCGCTCTGAAATCTGCTATTCCAACTACATGCAACGTTTAAATAATTGCAAATATTTCGGTAACAGACCGGTCGGTCATCGACTGTCTTTGGTAGGGTTTCTTTTTGAGGACTGGCCGTAGAATCCATGGTCATAATGAGCAGCTGATCTATGGTATCGTCAACGGCCCCTTTGTTAGCCCGCAGCACGGCTTCGATTATTTCAGCATCCAAAGATGGAAACATTGTGTGGAAATCTTGCATCGCCTGAATCAACACAACAAATGCATCCACAACAAGTCTATCTAGGCACCAGGCCCGAATCGGTGCTGAGAAATCACCTGTTCAAAGTCCAACTGCTCTTCGTTTCCATCGGCGCCTTGGTTGTTTGAGCAGGTAAACAAAGGGTTCTGGCCGCTCTTCACCATGTTTCTTTCTTGTCTGATCTTTAGTGACGTTGAGGTCTAAAATATATAAATAGGTAGAGTGCGAACAATACCTGAAAAACCCAATACCAATACCTGAGACCCCCAATACCCAATACTTGCATAGCTGGGCCAAAAATTACATTTCAGTGGACAGGTACATTCCAGTTGTGCACACAATATTTATTGGCACTGCGATTAAAATTTTTAATAGGCCTAGTTGGGCCACTGCCCAAGCAGGGCGAGAAAAGTTTGAAAAACTACCCATTCAGAAAGCATTTAGAAGCCATTTTGCGTGTAAAATTAGCAGAAATTAACTGTTTTGGTAGATAATATTTCGTAATTCAGTCGTGTTTCTTATTTCCGGCGAATTTTTTTCCTAACTCGGCTGGAAATTGTGTGCACCACCGCAATAGCCATGGGTACGGTACTGGTACATTAGGTGACATTTCTAATGTCACCATTTTTATTTCAGATACGAACAGAGAAATTAATTACTGGTGTAGCGCTTAGAAAAGCGTACATTTTACGAAATTCTACTAACGTTTAGTTGATTTAACGCCAAAACAGCTTCCTAAACCGTATTATCGATCAACTTTTTCGATTTTTTCAGATAAATTTTTCAGGTCAACATCGATTTTCCTCTATTTTTAACTGTCCCAGTTAGTATTGGGTATTGGGGGGTAAAAACCCCAATACCGAATACCCAATACCTGGAAAACACCCCAATACACCCAATACCCAATACCAGTTCGCACTCTATAAATAGGCAACATATCTACATCTACGCCACGCCACCGTTGCAGACATGGGCAAAGTGGGGCTGAGGGGGTTGGCCTTGGCCCCCCCTCAGGCTCTGACTACCCCCTCAGCCGGCCGCTACCGCCCTCAGGAATTTTTTGGAACAATTTTGGGGAAAACTGACTTTTAGGGGTCCCAAATGAGGGCGTATATCTCAGGATCTAAGCAGAGCACAGTAATGAAAATTTCAGCAATCTTTTAAGAATTTATTGATCTTTCATTTAAAAAAGGATTCACTCAAATCCGTTGCGATTTGCAGTTGCTACAGCGGTGGCAAAACTGACTTTTAGGGGTCCCTAACAAAAATTTCAATTTTATCTACCGTATTCAGTTGACTCCTAAGCCTAAGCCTGAGCCTAAGCAAGAAAGTGAGTAATTAAGAGCCAGTTTTTCTAAGTATCGACTCTTCCCGGACAAATCTCAACTTTTTGTCTCCGATTTGGCTAAAATTTTGTATTTTGGTTTAATTTGACCTAAAAAGACATTTTATCACCTTCCCGGCCATTTTTGAGAGGGTCACTTTTTCGACCCAACCTCAGCTTTCGGCTTATAACTCGGGAACGAATCAACGTAGAACGTTGTGGATTGCATATTTAGAATCAGAAGAGCATTCTCTTTCAAACCATACCCTACTCGACCAGATTTCTGACAAAAAATTTTTTTTGAATCCTTTCCGGGCCCGATTTGACCCCCCTACAACACCCATTCCGATAATTTTATTTCATGGAAATGTAGCACTATCTATTCGCTTTCGAACGCACAAAAAAAATCGAGAAAAAAATGGGGGGCAAATTGAGTTTTTGGGCCTTGAAAGTTGAAAATCGTGAAATTTTATACAATTTTGCCTTTCAGCATGCATACACTGCAAAGAACAGAACATGGTCAATTCTGGACTGATGTTCAAGATTTCTGTCATACATATTACACAGTATCTCTTGCATACATTGCACAATTCTGGACTTGCTTAATGCTTTCCGACGCGAGTTAGCTTGCTTCTTGGTCCATTTAACAGTCAGTCTCTGATTCGGTCCAGTCTTGCCCTTATCCCTATGTCAAGTTGAAAATCGAACTTTTGTTTGGAGAGCTGTGCTTCGGTGCACTAATAGACGTCCATGAGTTATGTTGAACCTGCAAAGACTTTATGGAGTGGAAGCTCCATTCCCAACGTATACATGTATGTGTGTATGTCATCAAAAATAGGGCCACTAACTACATATGGGCAGGGATGCCTACCAAATTCAAACTTTGAATTTGATATGGTATGGCATAGTATAAAGTTGGCGATTTGAATTCGATATGGTATGGTATAGTACTAGCTAATTCAGTTTGAATTTGATTGGTATGATTTTGGTATGAATTTGGTACTGTAGTGGTAGTTTGCTGTGATAATGTCATAGAAGCCTTTGGAAATTATGCTCAATCCAACTTTATTGAGTTTTTTAGAATCAAAACATGCAGAAAGGGTTGGGAATATACAGGGTGGGCCATTTATCTATTCCCAGTTTCATTAGGACATAACTTTTTCCCACACAGACCGATTTTGCTGAAACTTCGCATAGATACACCCTGATACTTCAAGTTTTTATCATTATTCGACATCTGGCAGGGTGGTGTCTTTGGCCCGTTTTTCTTTGACGAAAATGTCAACGCGGAGCGCTATCTGGCGATGTTGCGCGACGAGTTTTGGCCAGCGGTGGTTGAAAGTGGAATGGAAGAGGAGCTGCTTTTTATGCAGGATGGGGCGCCTCCCCACTGGGGCCTGGCGGTGCGTGCACGGCTCAACGAGTGGTTCCCAAACCGCTGGATGGGCCGCGGATCCCCCAACATGCCCTGGCCACCACGCAGCCCGGACTTAACGCCCTGCGACTTTTTCTTATGGGGCTTTATCAAGTCAAAAGTCTATGCCATGCGACCGGCTGACATTCCAGAACTGAAAGAGTGCATCAGGATGGCCTTTGAAGAGATTACGGTCGAGATGCGGCAGAAGACTATGCTGGAGTACCAACTGAGGCTGGAGAAAGTGATCGAAAAAGTGGCGGCCACGTGGAGACGCATAACTAGCGACCAGAGTGAAGGATTAATTTTGAATTTTAACTGTAAAAATTTGAAGTGTTAAGACATTTGTATGTAAAATTTTAATAAAATCGATCTGACTGGAAAAAAGTTATGGTTATATGAAACCAGGAATAGATAAATCGCCCACCCTGTATATTGACGCATTTGAAAAGTGTTATAAATATAACCAACAAGCTAGTACTAAAATGAAAAGGCCTTACCAAAATCATAATTCTAGTACTAAACTAAAATTATCTGGTAAAGGCGTTTGATTTTGATATGGTATGGTATAGTATAGAAGGAGCTGTTTTGAATTTGGTTTGGTATGGTAATGGTACTAAATTCAAAGATTGATTTTGGTATGGTAGGCATCCCTGCATATGGGACCAAAACTTCCAACTCGGACTTCTTTCATGCTATAATAAGAGTTGGGACTAAAAAAATTGGGGCTTTTAGAGTAGATTAAAAAATTTTTGTCCAAAATAATTTTTGAGCAAAAAATTTTTTTCAACCACATTAGGCGGGCCCTAGCTCGTCTGGAACCCCCTAGGCCGACTTTTTTATTTCATAAATTTGTAGCACTATCCAGTGGCGTATCCAGGGGGTGTAGGGTGGGCACACCCCCTTTGCAGTGGAGGTAGGAAGAGAAAGTCTGTCAAAAATAAGCGAAACAAATGAATTATGTACCAAAACTGTCTATTTTGTGCTCAGAATGCCTTATAAACATACATGTAACAGGGGGGTCTGGGGGGTCTGCCCCCCACCCGAAATAGGCCAGACCCCCCCGGATGGGGACCCCCCCCCCCCCCGACCCGTTGTCCCCGCCCCCCCCCCTCCGATTTTTCTGGCAAGTAAATTTTCGAGCAAAATTTTGCAAGTTTTGATAATTTCACACACAAACATTGCCAAAATCGCCTGCAAAAGAGCACTTTTTAGCTGTATTTCAGCCCAAATTAGCGATTTTTGGCACTTTTTAGCCGAAAAATTGCGATTTTTTCGATTTTTGAGCGTTTTGTAGTGCCCACCCCCCTCCCCCCAAATTTTGGCACAGAACCCCCCCCCCCCCCAACCCCCCCCCTCCCCCCATCGGCGGATGACCTGTTACATGTATGCTTATAAATATGTTTTTGAAGGCTAAATTTTCAAAAATTTTCTCGCCCTGGTTGGGCAGAAGCCATGATTTGCATAGCAAAAAACAAGAGACTTCTGCATGAATTTGGGCTTTCAGAAGCGAATATCTCACATACCACGGGCCATAGCCATATGTGGTTTACACCAGACTGTATCAAATTGATAGTGCTACAAATTTACGAAATAAAAAAATCGGCCTAGGGGTTCCAGACGTGCTAGAGCCCGCCGAATGTGGTCGAAAAAAATTTTTTGCTCAAAAATTATTTTGGACCAAAATTTTTTAATCTACTCTAAAAGTTATCTAAAAGCCCCAATTTTTTAGTCCCAACTCTTATTATAGTATGAAAGAAGTCCAAGTTAGAAGTTTTGGTCCCATAGTTAGAGGCCCTATTTTTGATGGCATACATACATGTATACGTTGGGAATGGAGCTTCCACTCCATAAAGTCTTTGCAGGTTCAACATAACTCATGGACGTCTATTAGTGCACCGAAGCACAGCTCTCCAAACAAAAGTTCGATTTTCAACTTGACATAGGGATAAGGGCAAGACTGGACCGAATCAGAGACTGACTGTTAAATGGACCAAGAAGCAAGCTAACTCGCGTCGGAAAGCATTAAGCAAGTCCAGAATTGTGCAATGTATGCAAGAGATACTGTGTAATATGTATGACAGAAATCTTGAACATCAGTCCAGAATTGACCATGTTCTGTTCTTTGCAGTGTATGCATGCTGAAAGGCAAAATTGTATAAAATTTCACGATTTTCAACTTTCAAGGCCCAAAAACTCAATTTGCCCCCCATTTTTTTCTCGATTTTTTTTGTGCGTTCGAAAGCGAATAGATAGCGCTACATTTCCATGAAATAAAATTATCGGAATGGGTGTTGTAGGGGGGTCAAATCGGGCCCGGAAAGGATTCAAAAAAAATTTTTTGTCAGAAATCTGGTCGAGTAGGGTATGGTTTGAAAGAGAATGCTCTTCTGATTCTAAATATGCAATCCCCAACGTTCTACGTTGATTCCTTCCCGAGTTATAAGCCGAAAGCGGAGGTTGGGTCGAAAAAGTGACCCTCTCAAAAATGGCCGGGAAGGTGATAAAATGTCTTTTTAGGTCAAATTAAACCAAAATACAAAATTTTAGCCAAATCGAAGACAAAAAGTTGAGATTTGTCCGGAGGTTAAGGAGCAAAAGTCGATTCCTAGAAAAACTGACTCTTACATACATGTAACAGGGGGGTCTGGGGGGGTCTGCCCCCCACCCGAAATAGGCCGCCCCCCCCGGATGGGGACCCCCCCCCCGAGACGATTTCACCGACCCCCCCCCCTCCGATTTTTCTGGCAAGTAAATTTTCGAGCAAATTTTTGCAATTTTTTACAATTTCACACACAAAAATTGCCAAAATCGCCTGCAAAACAGCACTTTTTAGCTGTATTTCAGCCCAAATTAGCGATTTTTGGCAATTTTTAGCCGAAAAATTGCGATTTTTTCGATTTTCGAGCGTTTTTTTAGTGCCCACCCCCCTCCCCCAAAAATTTTGGCTCAGACCCCCCCGGCCGGCGCCAGCGCCCCCCCCCCCCAACCCCCTCCCCCCATCGGCGGATGACCTGTTACATGGACTCTTAATATAGGTATAATAGAGGGACCCCTAAAAGTCAGTTATGGCAAATCTCAACGGATTTGAATGAATCCTTTTTTAAATGAAAGATCAATAAATTGTTAAAAGATTGCTGAAATTTTCATTAATGTGCTCTGCTTAGATCCTGAGATATACGCCCTCATTAGGGACCCCTAAAAGTCAGTTAAGCCGAATTGTGTACAGAAAATTATGATAAAAATATGCCTGGATTAGGTGTAAATGAGCTCACAATAGCTTATTTAACTTATTTTAATGAAAAATAAGCCAAAAACCTTGATTGTAGTAAAAAATCGATTGTCGGACTTTTTGACTTCCCACCACTCAGCCCCCTCAGGAGCACCTACCCTCAGGAATTGAAAATTCAACCCCCACTCAACCGAAATGCTAGCCCATGACTGCACCGTTGCAATGCAAAAATCTGTACAAGGTTGCTAGGGTAGGGGTTTTTGCCGCTTGATAGGGTGAAATTTTTTTCAGGTAGGGGGATTTGGTAGACGTTTTTTACATTTTGTTAGGGTGAAGTAGGGGTTTTATATATACACTCAATTGAATTACACTAATGACATCCAGAATTTTCGAATCGAATGCACCCAAATTTTATTAGGTGAAGTAGGGGTTTTATACACACAATTACACTAATGACATTTTTGTTTTGTACCATACAACGTCAGATTGCATTGTACATTGTACAACAGAAGCTAACATGCTCCTCCAAATCTGGGGAGGAGGGAGAACACTCGGATTGCAAATTTTGAACACAGACGACCGAATGTGGTATCAAATGACCGCTGACGATCTCGTGCGTGATTATCATTTTACACGTCGACTAGATGCATTTGTTTCAGAGATGCTTGAACAACAAATTAAAAAATAATTAAAAGCGCCGTCGTGGGTAGAGATGCAACCGTAAAGAAAAATACCGGATACCGGATAGTGCTTCGGGTCTGAAAAATACCGGATTATCCGGTATTATCCCGTATTTTAACCGGATAATACGTAGAAAATACCGGATAGCGGATACCGGATTGTGTTTGTGAGCTAAAAAATACCGGATTATCCGGTATATACCGGATAATACCGGATTACGGTTGCATCTCTAGTCGTGGGCAAAAGATAAAAAGCACCGTCGGGACCGTAGCACCGTAGCACCGTCGGTCTCATCGGACCGTATTCCTGTTGCTCTCCTCTTCCGTTTTTAAACGCCGTCTGCCGAAAATCGACCATTTCCCCACACGCGACGATAGTTATCCAAAACGTTAAGCACGCTATTTCCGAGAATAATAGAGTAAAAATAGAGTGGATTCAAAATTCACGGGCGTCTGCTCTGTTCCCATTAAAAAATAGAATGAAAATAGAGTGGGTAGAAAATTGGTTGAGAGCGATCGAAATTTACATAAAATTAGGTTAAAGTTGTTGTGTTCAGATTGCTTAGACTTAGGCTTCAGGCCAAGTGTCCAAGCTTAGATTTAGAGGAAACTTTTTGGAGGCCAAGTTTAGGCTGGAGGGAGAAGGTCAAAGAAGTTTTGGCAAATATAGAGAAAGAAGCGAATTACCTACAGTACCTATAGATTAATCATTTCCAGCTACTTTTCTCAGACAGTTTCTTCTCGGTCACTTCTTTGTCGATCTGACTCAAATTTTCAGCATTCATTAACAAGATAAGTGGACATGTATCATACATGGGCCGGAAAAATCCGGAGGGGTATAGCGACCTCGGGGCGGGGGGGGTCCCGAAAAAATGGCCAAAAAACGCCTATTTACAGTGGGAAAATATCGAAATTTTTAAAACATATTAATATAACTATACATATATGTTTTTCGACAATCAAACATATAAATAACACATATAGTTATATGTTTCTTAAAATTGAATATGCACATATTTTTAAACATAAAACATATTTATGTAAAAGTCGCTTATTCACTTATAATTTGTCTTAATTTTCGATAATTCAAAGTTGAGATTCTGAATTTCTACTTTAAAACGGTTTGCAACAAGTTAGATAGCATACTCAGATTCAATAAGTTTAAGTGAAAGTCAGATTTTGGAAAAGTTTACTGTCAAACAGCAACCAAAAGTCTTGAAATCATGAATATTCCTATAGCAAAATATGTATATGTTTCCAGAAACATATTGGCCTCAAAACATATAAACACAAAACATATTTGACATGCAAACATATTGAGAAATATAAACATATATGTTTTCCCAAAAACAAACATATTTATGTTTTAAAACATATACATAAAACATATATGTTTCCCACATTACGCCTATTTTGCCTTAAATAAGCGAAAATTTTCTCTCTCCGGGAGGGGGATGGGGAGGGGGTATGGCCGGCCGAGGGGGGCGGGATTGGCCGGTGAGGGGAGGGGTAGGGGGTTGGGGAGGGGGCATGGCCGGCCGAGGGGGCGGGATTGGCCGGCGAGGGGAGGCGGGATTGGCCGGCGAGGGGAGGGGTATACCCCCACACCCCTGGCCCATGTATGGCATGTATTTTACAATTTCGGGGCGAAAATATTACAAGTGCTGCTGTTTCTGCAAGCCGAAATCTAAAAATCAGGGTGGTCAATATCATGTTTGTTCAATTGTCCCGCTTTTCCTGAAAAACTTATGGACGTTGTATTTCCGATATAATAGCCTTCTTCCTCTTTCTTAAGGAAAAAGAGAATTCTCGGTTGGACCGTCTGATTTCAGTGTTGCTGTCCTTGGTCAAATGTTACGAGCGCAAACACGCGCAGAACATCCTGAAGCCCGGGTCTTATTCCAGCACACGCCTCAAAGTCCTCCACCAACGGCACAGGACCTGTATCGACACGCTCACTGAGGATTCCGTACAAACGGTCGAAGTTGGTCGACAGTGGACTGTTACGTCTGCGTCCGCCAAAAATATTGTCTACACTTGTCCGTCGTCTCGCCCACTCCTGCGACCGTGACTGTTGTTTGGTGTGCCGGTACATTGGCTGTGGTGCATGCGAGAGCATGTCAGGACTCAGTCTTCGTGGCATCTGCTGCAAACACATCCACTGTGTGCACTTGAATTACGCTGACTCCAGTTTGACTGACTCTAGCCGAGCAGAGTCTCCCGAGCGCCCAGCTCCTGATGACGCGCGAACGATTCAGTGCCAGAATGCTGCCGCTGTTGTTTTGCCCGATAGTTCGGCTTCTGCTCAGGACCCCAGCCAAGCACCAATTCTACGGCAAAACATATAGTTTTGAAGCTCAGGAAAGTCCTCGAGCAGGTTCCTCAGATGTCAGATGCAGTGTTGTGCCGAAGAAAATTTTTATGAATTTAGTTAGTAAAAGTTAGTTACACCTTTTCAAATTTGAATTTAGTAAGTAAAAGTTAGTAACTAAATTCGCTCCCCGAGTTTAGTAAGTTAGCCAAAAATTACCGAGTTACTTAGTTATGAGTTTAGTTAAAATAAACTTGTAGAAAATAAGGCCATTAATGCATTTAAACCGATTAGTATTAGCTCTGCAGACCTGTTAGGTTCAGAATATTCACAAAATAACAGTATTTCTCATTATTTTCTACTAAAATTGCGAAATATGACCGTTTAGTTTATCAAAAAGCTGCATATATCAGGACAGGAACAATGCAAATATAGAAATATGAAGACAAAACAAATAGTTCTGGACCTTATGATTTATCTAAGTTTAGGCGTTTATTGTCACTCATTGGAAAAGTGGGTAGATGGGGTGGATGTACATAGAGTAGGTACCTCACAACATACATTGTACATGCAACACGGGGTCTGGGGGTTTGCCCCCACCCGACATAGGCCAGAACCCCATGGATGGGGACATCCCCCCGCTGAGATGATTTTTCCAACCCCCTCGATTTTCTGGCAAGTAATTTTTTGAGCAAATTTTTGAGATTTTTGGCAATTTTGGACACAAAAATTGTCAAAATCGCCCGTTAAAAAGCACTTTTTAGCTGCATTTCAGCCCTTATTAGCGATTCTTGACGAGTTTTTGCTGAAAAAAATGCGAGTTTTTCGATTTTTGAGCGTTTTTTATTGCCAAACTCCCTCCCAAAATTTGGGCTCAGACAGCCCCGGCCGGCAGCACATGCATCTGTGCTTAAAACAAGTGAAACCTCGTGCCCTCATTGCGAGAGACCTCTCTATCAAACAGAACCTGAATTAGACCTCAGACTTTTTGAGAATTTTTACTAGCAGCTAGATACCTGTGGCCGAAGCACCTATCTGTAACACTATAACTAAACTGAATGTTACTAAACTCATAACTAAGTAACTCGATTTTTTACTTAGTAATTTCCTGAAAATGAGTTTAGTTTGAGTTGAGTTTAGTTAAGCGAAATCTCAGTTTAGTTAGTAAAAGTTAGTAACTAACTAACTAACTAATGATTTTACTTAGTAAATAACTAACTAAATTCAACCGGCACAACACTGGTCAGATGTCCACCTTTTGCAACTTGTCAAAGACAGAGCCAGCGACCTGCACCGCTTGGTTGATACTTCTGCTCCTGCAGACAATATGAAGGTAAAAGATTGTAATTTCCCTACCCCCAGATAGGCCCGCACCTGTTACATGTATGGATATGAGCACCACTTACCGACTGATGGCTCTGGTTGTTCTAATTTCTCAAAAAATGTTGTTATGGCAAAGAGCTGTGTGTTTCACCCTAAAACTTGTTTCAAATTTAGCTTATTGAATGCAGCCGATTTTTTTGCAAAATGTAGGTGGACATGGTCACGCAAAAAATTCAGTTCGAGCGCGTGAATACATAATCGTATCTTACCACATTAAACAGAATTTCTGCCATATAATTCAATCTCTACCGTACCGTATGTATTCCTTTTCAGCCCACTCGTGACGTTAACATACACCGGAAGCGCGAGCTGCAAACCCGAGGGCTATTTGTGCTCCCTCCCAAGCGAGTGAAAGCTAAGACTAAGAGCGTTGTTACCTCGGAGCCAATCCGTCCAGTCCAGTCGTCGTATTGTAGCCAGTGTTTTGCTAAGGACAGTGGTAAAGCCAGTTCGTGGCAAAAATGTCGTCATTGTTCTGCACTCTTCTGTGATGACTGTGCTGCCGATATGCGTTACTCATGCTATTCTGATTCGAGCACTTTTATGTGTCAGAACTGTTGCATTGAGAAGTCTGTTAAGTAATGTGTTGAAGAAAGCATTGTTTGTTGCTGAAGTTCTATCTAGCACGTACAGTACAGTACAGTATGTAACGCCGGCACAGTTGGTGTAGTGGTTTAGGTCGCAAAGCCACTATGCGCGTGGTCGTGCGTTCATCCTCTCGGCGGGGCAAGTTTCTTGCCTCAAAGAGTTGGTTGTCGGCACAAAGCCTAACCCAGGCCACGGAAAGCTGGTGACAGCGAGTAGGTAAATGGGAACGGACTGGAGCTGCCTACTGTAAGCACCTAAAGCTACAATAGCAACCACACGTGTTGGGACATACGGGAACAGGGACGGCTACCATTGAGACCCGCCCAGACTGACACCGAGCATGTGTGCCGGCTAGTAGCGAAGGAAGGGTAGGATGTGGGAGTGCGTGCTGGGCCCGTAGCGTGGTCTACGCAGGAGCTACGACGGCCCCGCCCCGACAATCCATCCACAGTTATATAATATAACAGGTAGCCATTGACGCATATGGCGGGAAGGGGTTGAGGTGTTTTGTCCAGCTGCTGATTTCTCAAGTTAGGCAGGTCTATTAGAATGCTAGTTTGTGCTGTAATTTCGGAAAATAAAGCAAAGACAGTTAGCTCGAAATTCTCTTCCAATAAGTCGGAGGGTACAAAAAATCAGTCTCAGCAGTTTCGAACTGCGGCGTGAGCTGGCAATCTACTAGTTAGTGCCAAATGCTTCCAATGACTTCTACTGTACTTTTGCCTTGAAACTTGGTGAAATTTCATTTAATTTTCCATCCACTCTATTTTCATTCTATTTTTTGATGGGAACAGAGCAGACGCCCCTGATTTTGAATATACTCTATTTTTACTCTATTATTCTCGGAAATAGCGTGCTTAACGTTTTGGATAACTATCGTCGCGTTTTCCCCACTGGTTCGATGAGACCGACGATGCTACAGTGATTTAGAGTAGGTATGGGCGCGGGTTTTCAACCTGCAAACCTGATGAAAAAAATTCATGCTCAAAATACGCTTACATAGCCCTTATTCGATAATCTATACCGAAAACCGCACTGTAATTGGTAAAAAATTCAGAAATCGCGATTTTGTTAAGCCCTAAAAAAGAGGCTTTTTGTATGGCAATTCGGTTTCTTCGAGCCGTCGAGCCGTTCGAGCCGTTCGCACCGGCAGGTAACGCTGTGGGCGCTGAATTTTGTGCAATTGGCAGAACGTTTTCAGGCTGTGATTTTCTTCAATATGCTTTGTGCTTTCACTCGCATCTCTTCTGGCCAACTCCGAATCGCCATGCCGAAATACTATCCCAAGAATCGGCCGATTCAGTTGTGGAAATCAATTAAACTGTGGATTTTCCCTCAGATTGCAAAGATTTCAACTCTTCAAGCTATGATACTTGTTCAATGTGCTTTGTGCTTTCAGTCACATCTCTTCTGGCCAACTCCGAATCGCCATGCCGAAATACTATCCCGAGAATCGGCCGATTCACTTGTGGAAGTCAATTAAATTGACGATTTCCCTACAGATTGCAACGATTTCAGCTCTTCAAGTTGTGATGCTTATTCAATGTGCTTTGTTGCTTTCACTCACATCTCTTCCGGCCAACTCCGAATCGCCATACCGAAATATTATCCCGAGAATCGGCCGATTCAGTTGTTAAGGTAAGAAATTTAGGGGGGGGAAATAAAGCATCCTGGATAATACAGGGCGCAAAAAATTCAGGGAGAGAAACCATTTTGGGTGTACAAATTTTGGGGGTACAGATTTAGAGGTACAGATTTTAGGGGGTACATACTGTATTTTAGGGGGTAAACTAAGCTGGTAAACCGCAAAATACAGGGCAGAGAGAGTGTATCGAGGAAATATGGGCAATCTGAACGAAAATCGTCAGTTTCAAATTTCCACAACCGAATCGGCCGATTCTCGGGATGATACTTCGGCTTAGCGAATCGGAGTTGGCCAAGAGCATATATGAGTGCTGCTCAGGGCGTATCGAAGAAGTACGCAGCTACAAGAGTTGAAATCATTCATCGTTGCAATCTAAAGGAAAATCGTTAGTTTCATTAATTTCCACAACTGAATCGGCCGATTCTCGGGATAATATTTCGGTATGGCGATTCGGAGTTGGCCGGAAGAGATGTGAGTGAAAGCAACAAAGCACATTGAATAAGCATCACAACTTGAAGAGCTGAAATCGTTGCAATCTGAAGCGAAATCGTCAATTTAATTGACTTCCACAAGTGAATCGGCCGATTCTCGGGATAGTATTTCGGCATGGCGATTCGGAGTTGGCCAGAAGAGATGTGACTGAAAGCACAAAGCACATTGAACAAGTATCATAGCTTGAAGAGTTGAAATCTTTGCAATCTGAGGGAAAATCCACAGTTTAATTGATTTCCACAACTGAATCGGCCGATTCTTGGGATAGTATTTCGACATGGCGATTCGGAGTTGGCCAGAAGAGATGTGAGTGAAAGCACAAACCATATTGAAGAAAATCACAGCCTAAAAACGTTCTGCCAATTGCACAAAATTCAGCGCCCACAGCGTTACCTGCCGGTGCGAACGGCTCGACGGCTCGAAGAAACCGAATTGCCTTTTTGTATGGGCGCGGGCGCTCCTTTCGATTCCGCAGCACAGACTGTGCGTGGTTTAAATTCCGCAGCACGAAAGGCGCGTGATTTAAACAAGTTTATGGCCGGTGACCGAAAAAAGGTTTTTTATGTCTTTTGATTGTCATTAAACCTTAAATTATATTCAACTGTTGTCCTTTAAGTCTAAAACATTGTTCGGAAAGAAAATATCGTGCGCCAAGTCATTTTCTGAGCTTTCGGTGTTTCCTAAGATTTTATATCATGGCGTCAGGGGCTTTTGCCGCAGATTTGCATGTTCTATTATCTTTTGCCAGTTATAACAATCTTACTAAAACTTAAAGTGATGAAAGCATATGGAAATATCACCTGGTTGGTAACAACTGATATCCGGCACATTTTAATGAGGTTTGTTTGACCTCAAATTTTTAGTTTGATGGCCTAACTCCGCGTCTGCTCATATTTCGATCCTTTCAACATAGACTGGATTCTTTATAACGTACATACGCACAGAAAGGTTAGCTGAAAGAGACAAAGCACGAATGGATGGGAAGCATGACATACAAGCACGTAATTTGACAACAAATTGCCAGACAAGCACACATACCCTTGGGCGTTGCGTCGGCTTGGTTCTGCTGCAGGCTCTGCGCAGTGTAATTAATTTGACGTGCACAGCGGGCTCCTTACGTTCACACAAAACCTCAAAATACCTATAGACCTTTTTAGTCGGTTTGATTCATTACGAAAAAATCTTAGCACCGGAATTTCAAGTTCCCAACCCAACCCTACCCTTTTTCGGCAAAATGTGCAAATCTGGCTAAAATCTGGACTGACCGACCCTTCCTCAGCTCTCTGGCACTGCTCGCCCTCATTCCTCTTCTATACTCTGTGCATCATTCTCAATCAAAGTACGGCCAGCAGAGCTTTGTGTTCCATATAACTGATGTTTCCGGTAAAAAAATCGTCGGTCCCAACTTATAGATTCTTGTTACGTTTTCGAACTTCGCCTTTCTCCACCAACGATAATAGAGTGTGGTTGAATTTTGTGATCTGGTGCTGCATGTGGCCGTCTGCTCGTGGCAAGATGCTGCTTAATACTATGCGTTTAGTGCGGTGCGCCTGAGCGATGTCTTGCGCTTTGCGATACAGTCTCCGTGCAATGTCGGCCATGTCTCACCCATGAAGCAAAATCTGGAGACATAAAAGTTCAACAGCACGCCCATGCCCGCAGGCATCTTTGCTGTACTCCGAAAATTGAGCGGCCGATATAAAGGAAACTGATTGAGCTTGTGTGGAGAACGAAACATTTTGCTTTCTAAAGAGAACATTGGTATTTTATAAAACATGTGGTTTAATTATCAAGCAATTCTGTAGTAATAATAAAATGGTAAACATGCACACGTATAAACAGAACAGGTCTTCACACTTCAACTCTCGATGGCCAGACCCCTAAATTGGAAGCTGAGCTCAACTCTGTTCTTCTCTTCCATCACTCAATCACTTCTTTTAGTTTTGTAGTGCTAAAATATTTCGAATTTGCTCCAAAAAACAGCTATTTTAGAAATGCCCTTTACTAAGCACGTACACAAGGTAAATTTTAGCTGTACTTCAGTAAAGAATCTAACTTACACACAGCCAGTCTAAATTCTGTGAAATACCTAATCAGACCGGACCCTACACATTTTCTTATGAATGAACAATTAGGCATCACACCATTTCTTACTGAAAGATAGGCACCCCCAGAGTTAGATGGACGATCAACGATTCTGTGTAGAAATTGCATCAACCCACGCTAAAAAATTTATCGTTTACTTAATATTAATGCATACTTGTCACGGGTCATCCGCCGAGGGGGGTTGGGGGGGTCTGAGCCAAAATTGTGGGGGAGGGGGGTGGGCACTAAAAAACGCTCAAATATCGAGAAAAATCGCAATTTTTGGCCTAAAAATCGCCAAAAATCGCTAATTTGGGCTGAAATACAGCTAAAAAGTGTTGTTTTGCAGGCGATTTTGGCAATTTGTGTGTGTGAAAGTGTAAAAAATTGCAAAAATTTGCTCGAAAATTTACTTGACAGAAAAATCGGAGGGGGGGGGTCGGTGAAATCGTCTCGGGGGGGGGGGGGGTCCCATCCGGGGGGGTGTGGCCTAAGTCGGGTGGGGGCAGAACCCCCCCATACCCCCCTGTTACATGTATGTAATCAAGTAAGCTAAAACAAACAAGGTCAAAACCTGAATTTGAGAGGTTGACAAAGTTTATTGATCTTTGGCGGTTATCGCCGTTGTTGGGTAAGGGGTCTGGTTGTCGGAATGAATAGTTAGAGCATAATAATTCAGCTAAATAGCATGAACTGCCACAAGCAGTTAGCAACTAGTTTGCAACAGCAATGAAGAGTCCAAGCAGTCAAGAACCCAGCTTCGGATGGAATTGCAAGTCAAACCAGTCAGGAACACAGTTTCGAATGAAATTATGTGTCCAAGCAGTCAGGAACCCAGTTTCGAATGAAATTATGTAGTCCAAGCAGTCAGGAACCCAGTTTCGAATGAAATTATGTAGTCCAAGCAGTCAGGAACCCAGTTTCGAATGAAATTATGTAGTCCAAGCAGTCAGGAACCCAGTTTCGAATAAAATTGCGTAGTCCAAGCAGGCACGAACCCAGTTTCGAATAGAATTACGTTGTCCAAGCAGTCAGGAACCCAGTTTCGAATAGAATTACGTAGTCCAAGCAGGCAGGAACCCAGTTTTGAATGGAATTATGTAGTCCAAGCAGTCAGGAAAAGGAACCATTACTTCAATGCACGGGCGGCGTCCTTTCCTGAAATAACGAGTACATAAATTTAAAAGAGACGATATTTCCGACCCACCTGCTCTACTCAGACATGGTCCAAAAAATTCCTGAGGGGGTAGCGGTCAGCTGAGGGGGGTAGGTCAGAGCCTGAGGGGGCCAACCCTTTGCCCATGTCTGGCTCTACTCCGATTTTCCAGGGAAGCAAAGATTTTGTCAATTTAGTTTTACAAATTCTGTTGTCAAAATTGCTTGCATTTGGAGGCTAAATTGGCGTTTTCAATGATTTTTTTACTCTAAAACACAGCTTTAGTGAATTTAGCAAACCGGCTCAGAATTCACGAATTTTTAGTCCAAAATTCCTGATATTTTAGAGAAATCGGGGTTTTGGAAGCCGTTTTTGTCATGTTTTGCTTGTTTTTAGCTTTAAAACGCTATTTGGCAGGTTAAAAAGCTTGCTAAAAACGCACTTCCAGGTGGTTTGTAGCCTTCTGAAATTTTGGAACGCCTCCGAGTGAAACCCCCGACCCCATCAGAGGAAAATACCCTCTACCCTTTCCCTCCCGCCAGGTCGCCTCGGAGCTGTTACATGTACGGTTGATTCGGTAATAAAACTTCCAATACAGGGCACACAAATTTCACGGAAGAAAAACGATGAAAGAAAAATCTAATTAGTAAGTAGCGAGTAAGTGGAATTACGTTAACGCTGCAAATCTAGTTTTTCGGTTGCATAAAAACATGGTTTGACTACCTAAACGTTAATTTTAAGTAAAATGTGCTCAAAACATAAGCAAAACATCTATTATACAAACTGTTGAATGCCATATATTCGACTGTGTTCCAGACATACATGCAACAGCTCCGGACCGACCGGGGGGAGGGGGGAGGGAGGTTTTCCTCAGGTGGGGGCCGAGGGGGGTTTCCCCCGAAGGGGGTCCCAAATTTCAAAAAGCTCTTTTAAGCTGCCAAATAGCGTTTTAGAGCTAAAAACAAGCAAACAATGACAAAAGGGCTTCCAAAAAGCCCGATCATGAAGTATCAGCAGTGGAAACGCCAAATCGGTTACCAAAGGGTTTTCAAGTGAATTTTAGGCTAAAAATTTGTTAGCACTGGAAGCACTACTAGTACTTGTATTTTTGGGTCGGGGGGGGGGGGGGGGCCGTTAACCATTCTCGGGGGGTGAGCGGGGTTTGGCCTTTTCAGCTAGGGGTAACCCCCCAAACCCCCTAGTACATGTATGGTTCCAGATTTAATTCAATCAAAGTGAGTACGAAAAAAGCGATCAGCGGTATGTGCTATTATTCTGCTGTAGCAGGACGTACCTGTGTTAACCGGCTGCTGTTGCTGCTTGACATGGCTGGAGGTTGAATACAGACGAAATGCCACCGACTTGTCTCGCCTCGCTTCACCTCACCCCTTTTCTGGCTTTCCCTTTTCTTGCTGTAGCAAAAAGAGAGAATATAGCTACACCGCTCACTCACATGGAAACAACACATCTTGAACAGGGATGCACAAAATGAATTGAGAAGGAGGCACTGTGTGTTGTTTTTACAAAGCTCGCATATCTATTGCCTACATAAAGAAACAGAGCTGAAAACTCTCAGATATGCTTATTAACAAATAATAAAACAAATTTCGAGTATACAAACGACCAGATAATTTATTTAAAATCTGGGGCAAAGCAGCGGATATCCGTAGAATAGCTATATTAACGCGAAGAAGAATGAATGCAAAAGTATTGAACAATAAACAAACCGAAACTGACATTATTTGCTAAAATTTATAAGGTTACAGAAACTTCAACACCGTTTGTGGGGCTAACGGCAAACAGCAGAGAGCCAATTCTTGTATCATTCGAAAGCCTGAAGTCTACTGTACTCAGAACCGATTGAAACCCTTGCGCTGAATTCGTCGTTTTTTCACAAGAACGAGGAACATAAAAAAATCCACGAAAAAGCCGATTTTCAGTAGTTAAGAAAGAATCCAATTTGTGGGGACCGCGTCAAACTGCGCTAAGAAAAAGAGTGGTGCTATATAGGTAACAAGTTACGCTGATTTCAAATCCGATTGAAACCAATTTGAATACACTCTCCTTTCAACAGAAAATGGACGTTGAAAAACGACGAATTCAGTTTTTGAGAAAAAATGCTCTTTAACGGCTGAATTATGGTTCAAACAGCATCTTATTCGATAGCTCTTACTCTGTTTCATATAAATACATCACTTCCTCCCATCAATAACCAAACACAAAAAAGAATTTGCGCTTGAAGTTGCGCGAACCATTGAAGGGTAATTACTAAAAGGGGCGATGGGGCGATGGGGGCGACGGGGCGTTTTCGCGGTACGGGCGCGGTCTGATTCCGCTCGTGTCTCGTCAATACTCGGCTCCACACCCCCACACTTTATCGCATCAAGTTTTGCCTGCCACTCCCCACGATTTGCACACAACGATCTTCGGCGAAGTACTATCGCTAGAATCGGCCAATTGAGTAGTGGAAAGGACGACTTTCCTTCAGATTGTGATGAGTTCAACTCTTCCAGCTGCTATACTTCATCCATGCCTTCTGGGCTTTCACTTTCTTTTGTTCTGGCCAACTCCGATTCGCCTCCATGCCGAAAATTATTCCAAGAATCGGCCGATTCAGGAGTGGAAATTGACAAAACTGACAATTATTTTTTCTGATTGCAACGATTTCACATCTTCTGGCTTCCATAATTCTTTGATGTGCTCTGGGCCACCAGTAGCACCTGTTCTGGTCCACTTGAAACCGTTACACTATCCTAAGAATCGGCCGATTCGGTTCCCGAATAAATTGAAGCTTTAATAAATAAAGAAATAACTTTATACAACGTACATGTACACCAGATACAATCCATTAGGAGAGCTCCATTGGCTCATTAGGCCGCAGTGGAATCAGATCCACTGTGGGGCACTGATATAAAAACAGTAGTTCGGTTCAAGCAGAACCTGGTGACATAACATTACACTATAGTATACATTCCTATACAATTTCATACGCACGTCAAACGTGCTATTTACAGTATATCATCCCTGGTACTGTTGCTATGGGTATTTGATTCTGAATTGGGTATGGGTATGGGTAGGTATTTTCTAAAATACCCATACCCGGGTATGGGTATGGGTAGGTATTTCAAAAATACCCGGGTATCGGGTATAAATCGGGTATTTTTCATTAAAATCACATAAAATGAATATACAGGGTGTGCCAAAAAAAAACAACCCAGCAGATTTTTTGCTGTAGCAACCGCAAATCTCGACTGATTTGAATGAATCCTTTTTTAAATGAAAGATAAATAAATTCTTGAAAGATTACTGTAACGTTTATTAAGATAGCCTGCATAGTTCCTGAGGTGTTTGTCCTCAAAATCAAAACAGAGATTTTGGCAATGAACAAGAGTGATAAAGAACAACACAGCAGATTTTTTAGTTTTGCAACCATGAATCTCAACCGATTTGAATGAATCCTTTTTTAAATGAAAGAGCGATAAATTCTTCAAAGATTAGTGCAATTTTTGTTGACATTCACAGTTTGGTTCTTGAGATATTTGCCTTCTAAATCGAAACAGATTTTGGCAAAGAACAAGAGCGATTCCGTTGCATTTCATAATAAAGCAGATTCCTACTGCTGGGGCTAATGATACTTTAGTATTGAAGTAAACCGAGTTTCTGTGTCACCAGTAAAGCCTCCAATAGCCCTTAGCAGTAGCAGGAATCCGTTTTATTACGAAGTGCAGAATAATAAAAAAAATCCCTCTTGTTCACTGCCAAAATAACTGTTTTAACTTTGAGAGCCAATATCTCAGGAACGAAGCAGAGTACATTAATGAGAATTTCAGCACCCTTTTAAGAATTTATTTATCTTTCATTTAAAAAAGGATTCATTCAAATCGGTTGAGATTTGCGGTTGTTGCAGCGAAAAATCTGCTAGGTTGTTTTTTTTTGGCACACCCTGTATATTCCTTAAAATGCCAAATTTCAATTGGTTTTGCAAAAATAGTTTTTTAATCTGCTTTTTTGGGCAACTATTATTATGTGATCAGTGTAGCAGTTACTAGAACAGTTGTGAATTTTCGAATACTTTGGTAGATTAACGTTGGCAAAAACCGAATCAGCTTCCAGCCGTATAATTTCTAATGGTAGTTTCTGATTCTGGTTCACCCACCATAGATGTATAAAAATTTCATCTTGCTGTAAATACTTCTCTCAGCATCAAGTGCATAGAAACGTTAAAACCTTCTAATTAAAGTCCAACTAAATTTATTAGCCTTACAACGGTACTTATCCTTAATGGGGCACAAAAATAGAAGCCCGTTTTCTATTGAAAGTAAATGAGAGGCAAGAAACTTACTGTATGCACGCAAAAGACTTTTTTGTACTGTGCGTGCATTTAAATGCCATGTTTTATGCACATCATGTATACAGTATGTACTGTCAGTTTTGCAGTGAGAGATTGAGGTACATAAGAACCCAGAGCATTCCTTTCTGAGCCCACAAACGTTTTTCAGTAAGATGTTTTATGTATAAAATTAAAAAAGCCAATATGCTTAATTATACAATTCTTGAAACAAATTAGGTGGATAATCAACCATTCCGAAACAGTAAAGGGACTATTTGATGCATGGCAAAACAAAAAGTTTATTTCTATAACACTTCCTTAAGAGAATTTTTGCAGAGTTTTGACAGAAATTAACGTGTGTTTGCGCGATTTTTTCTAAAAAATACCCATTCAAATACCCGGTATTTTTCAAAAAATCGGGTATACTCGGGTATGGGTATTTCAAAAAGTACCCGGGTATGGGTATACCCAATTTCAGGTAATTTTGCTCAAAAATACCCAGTTTCGGGTATGGGTATGGGTATACCCGATCAACAGTAATCCCTGGTAGACGTAACATAGAGCAGACATAACAATTTCAGAGCTGACAAAGAGAACTGGACTTGGGTACAGTTAGGGGAACACATACATAGTACAATCAACGTATTTTTGCAACTACATACTGCTATGCAAACTTGCGTATCATAATCGATTAATGCTCGCTGAGAACAATAGCGCCATTTCTAATTGTAAGCTTTCACCATTTTTTCGTCGCTCTTTCAGCGATGCCCAAAGTTCTTTGTGATTGTGCCGTTGCAGCTCAGACAGGTCGGGCTTCAAGAATACATTGCACCAAGCTGCTTGTTTGCGTAATTGCTTAGCGTTACTCAACTAAGTTTGCCGTTGGTTCTCGTTGGGAACAGTGACAAGCAGAGGGCGAGAACTGCCGGCCCAAACCTTCTGATGACCCAAACGCTTTGCTTTTGACACTTGATTCGATCGAACCCCGACCTGTTTAGCAATCTGCCTCACCTTAGCAGTGTCAGCTTCCAAGCTGTCCGACTCTGGTAGCCTTCAAAAGTTTTGCCTCCTAAAATTTTCTGTCCCTGTAACTTCTTGCTCGTTGTATATTTCGGGATGTTTTTAGTCCCGCTGTAATTTTTTAGCGCCTGCCAAGAAAAACACCCCGAAAATTTTTAGAACCCAACCCAAAATTTTCAATAAAGCGGGACTAAAAACATCCCGAAAAATGCAAGGAGCAAGAAGTCACAGGGACAGAAAAATTTAGGAGGCAAAAGTTTTGAAGGGTACAAATTCTAAGGGAGCGCAAAAAAACAAATTTCAGGGACAGAAAAAAAATTTAGGAGGTACAGGTTTTAAGGGGTACGAATTTTCCGAGACAAAAACATCTTGAGAAATACTAAACAAGGCAGAGCCAGAGTGTATCGAAGAAATACATGCAAGGGCAATCTGTATGAAAATCGTCAGTTCAACTGATTTCCACAAGCGAATTAACCGATTCTTGGAATGCTACCTCGGTTTAGCGAATCGGAGTTGGCCAGAAGGGTGAAAGTAAAGGGTGCATCAAGGAAGTACTGTACGGTACGTAGCTAAAAAAGCTGAAATCGTTGCAATCTGAAAAAACTGAAAAGCTTCACCTTCTTCGGGAACCGAATCGGCCGATTCTTAGGATAGTACTTTAGGGTAACGGTTTGAAGTGGAACAGAACAGGTTCTACTGGTGGCCCAGCCAGAGCACATCAAAGAATTATGGAAGTCAGAAGAGGTGAAATCGTTGCAATCAGAAAAAATAATCGTCAGTTTTGTCAATTTCCACTCCTGAATCGGTCGATTCTTGGAATAATTTTCGGTATGGCGAATCGGAGTTGGCCAGAATAGAAGAAAGTGAAAGCCCAGAAGGCATGAACGAAGTATAGCAGCTGGAAGAGTTGAACTCATCACAATCTGAAGTAAAGTCGTCGTTTCCACTACTCAATTGGCCGATTCTAGCGATAGTACTTCGGCGAAGATCGTTGTGTGCAAATCGTGGGGAGTGGCGGGCAAAACTTGATGCGATAAAGTGTGGGGGTGAGGAGCCGAGTATTGACAAGACATGAGCGGAATTGGACCGCTCCCGTACCGCGAAAACGCCCCGTCGCCCCATCGCCCCATCGCCCCTTTTAGTAATTACCCCATTGAAGGACCATTTTTCGACCGTTTTTTGTAAACTTCTAATCCGCAGCACGGGCGCGTGCCGCGCCCATCCCTAATTTTCATCTATTCGGTTTCGGTATTTTTGCTACCAAATAGAACAACTGTGTAAAGCTCAATATTTTGCTGCTTTTTAACGCACTTTGTCACAAAATGTTTAAAAATGGAAATAATCTCACTGCTTTTCGGTTATGTAACTGGCTATTACACAGTTTGATTGAGTTAAAATTTGCCTCAATTCTGCCAACGCCTTTAAGCGGTTGTCTGAAACAGTTTTCTTTTGTTTCTTGCCAGCTTAGGCGGGCCTAATAGCTGGAAAACATTCAGAGAAACCAATAGATTATGTACTAGAACTGTTAATTTTGTGCTAAGAACGCATTGAGTTTTTGTGGGCCAAAAATTTTTATTAACTTGTTTTGAAAAATTGTCAACCTTTTAAATCCTGGGTACGCCACTGCAACAGACGCTCTGAGTGATGTCTCGCCCTCTCCATCAACTGCGACTATCATTTCTTTTTTTAATGAAATTTTATTGTTAATATTAGCATTATTAGTATACAAAGTTCGAAATTTTTGGGACGCACACAGTACAACAAACAAACAACACACAAGTTACGATAGGGTGGGGCATTTTCAACTGAAATAACTGAAGCAACACTATCTGTCCGTCCATTTTTCGAATTCGTATGGCTCTTGTCTAACATTTCTTATGTTATTATCTTGCTTCTGGTCAAAAGCATATTTAGCAGTACTAAGTTTTGCGGTAAGTCTGATAAAAACAGATTCAATTGAAGGAATGCTTTTCGTACTTCTACAAGCGTACAGTATGTATTTGAGAACTAAGGCAAATCGCATCCATTTTTGAGTGTTTGGCTTCTTGGAGTGACCTAGCAAAATTGCAGCAGGACTAATGTCTGTCTCAGCTTGTTCTATCTGGTGAAACCTCTGTGCCATTTGAATCCATATCTGAGAAACGATTGGGCGTGGGATATATCATCCATAGTGAACCACAATAATAACATGAAGAATTTTGTTCAATTCTATACCTATGCAATAGTTTGCCGGTGACAAGTATTTGATGCATAACTTTAAACTGAAAAGCTCGAAGGCGACTATCATTTCTGGCTGGACACAAACCGATAATAAAATTAACAGTCTACTATTCGGTACACCCTCCTTTTAATGCAAATGTTTTTAAACTCTTTCGCGTTGTGTCCTGATATACCAAAGAATGGCCGACTTAATCAGTCAGCTACGGTTTATCTACTACAGCAAACACCACTAATAATGCAACGCATGTAGCTAAAGTGACAAGTTATCAAATAGAAAATTAGATCATGCGGGAAGAAACGAAATACAAGGCAACAGTACACACATCTGACTAACATAGTTGCGTCACTTTTGCATTCGCATTCAGTCTATTTGCACTAGTCGAACATGCACCAACCAGCTAGCCTATATTTACATCAATCAGCACTGTACGTCTAGAAGACGAATCCAAATTGCTCGCTCACGTGCCGTTTATGCTGTTCAGACGAGCGTACACATCATGTTCCACATGAATTCTGTCCAAACGAACGTACGGGTATCTAAGAATGTACTGTATGTACGCATAATAATCCTCAAAGGAAAGAAATGTAAAAAGGTTAAAATCCGATTTTTGTGTTACAGGGCACCTTACCTTTCGGGCAGACATGCGTACCGGGCGTGGATGATAAGTTTATAGCAGCGGTCAGGGCCAGAGTAACAGGCTTGCTGTCCGAATTTCGGCGGAATCCAGTGGCGCTCTTCATGCATCAACACAATATCTTCCGGTGGATTCAGCATGTCCACAAGTAGAAGTACCCAAGTATACCAAAAATACCGAAACCGAATAGCTGAAAATATCGAAAAGCTGAAGCTCTGAAGCTAAAATATCTGAAGCTGAAAATATTCGGTTCATACTACCCAACACCGAAATTCGGTTGTATCCCTAAATCACCGTAGCACCGTCGGTCTCATCGAACCGGTGGGGGAAAATGGCCGCTTTTCGGCAGACGGCGTTAAAAACGGAAGAGGAGAGCAACAGGAGTACGGTCCGATGAGACCGACGGTGCTACGGTCCCGACGGTGCTTTTTACCTTTTGCCCGGTCGTGACCTCAATTTACTAAAACAATCGCAGCATCCGAGTCCACCGACAGATATGTCTGCCCAAGAGCATATGTGTAGATATGACAGTTTGCTATCGATAAAGCATAAGTACAGCAATCTTCTTCCAAGCCCACCAGTCGAGTACGGTGGCCCTCTTTAAACAAAAAATTGGACAAAAATATCTACACTTGAAAGACTAATTTGCGCATGTACTGATCTCATCTCCCTAAAATCGGTTTTCATACGGTGTCAACTATCCCCGCATGCACCGCGATGGCCAGATGTATGGTTCGGTGACGTGATCAATTTCATTTATTCTCGGTTTAGTGTCCGAATTGGTTACATGTAGCCGTCGACCGGAACCAAATTTTCCATCGGAACTGAACTGAACATGAAGTGCTTCCTGTCCGTCAGTCAGTCGGTCAGTCAGGTTAAACTGAAAGCCTTCGTTCGTTCAGACGATACTCGCACGCACGCTTCCGCCGTGGAAGAAGAAGTCACTGCAAAACTACACTCTAGAGATCTTGGGTTAAAAAAGATTCCAATCAATGTTAGCTGAACTTGGTTTGAGGCAGAGCTTCCGGGGTTATAGCAATTTCTTGCCGATGATTGGATTTGCATATTTCAGCGCATTTATTTCAGAGATACTTGAACAACAAATTAAATATGCAATCCGCACGTTTCTACGTTCATTTTGTTCCCATGTTATGACTCTAAACCTAAAGTTGGGTCGAAAAATTGATTAAAAAGAATGACAGGGAACGTGATAAAACGTGTTTTTATGTCAAATTTTACCAAAATACAAAGTTTTAGTCAAATCGAGACAAAAAGTTGAGATATGTCCGGAAAGAGTCGATACTGAAACGAGAAGTGAGGGCTTTACCACTAGTAACACAACACACACAAACACTCTTAAGCGCACGCACACACAAACACAACCACTCGATAACTCGATACTACAAACACTCCAAATCACACATTCCTTCATCACTCCCCCTCACGAGTGTCAACTGGGCCGCCGCTGTGCCTGACAATCGGAGAACGAACGATCGAGCGAGAACTGCTCCGCCTCTGTCGATTCGGCATCTCCGGTAACAAGCTGCTCTGCACTGACACCGTGCTGACTCGATCGCTTACGTGCCGCGTTTCGGCCTCTCTGTGCCTTGGCGTTCATCTGACATCTTGTAACCGGTAGAATAGCCTTCCATCTTTTGTCCAACGAATTCAAATGAAACAGCATTCTTCTCCTCTGTCTTCTTCTTGTTCTTCTTCCCACTCTCTTTCTTCTTCTCTCAACTCTCCTTCTCTTCATTCTCTTCACCCTCTTCATTCTCAACTTCTTCCTCACCATCCATCTTCTCTTTATCATCATTTTACTTCTCAAAACCTTGCTCCACACCACTTTCATCCTCATCATTCTCTCTCCTCTGAGCACTCTTTTCCTCATCTTCTTCACCTTCTTCTTCCTCTTCTTCCTTCTTCCTCCAAATATCCTTTCTCTTCCTCTCTCACCTTCCTTCTTTTCTTCTCTCTTCCTTCTCACAAACCTCTCCAAACGAAAACCAGAGCTCATATTATCTTCACAAGGTGCTTGCCGCACAACATCAATGGGAACGAACTGAGAACGGCTTTCCGCCAAACAAAGAGACTCTGGAACTCCATCGACTAACTGCGCGTCATCCTTCTCTACTTCTTTCTTCCTTCCCCTCTTTATCTTTCTGCTTTCCACATCTAAGAGAACAGGATCGTCCGTGACTGAACAAACTGCCAATCGATCAACCGTTGAATCATCTTGGACGTCCTGAAGAACAGACTGGAACAAAGCCGAATCTTTAGCGTCGGCAGAGGCCACATCGTCGGGTTCGTCCGCGTGTGCCCCAGAAAGCGCGCAATGAGAAGGTGCTTGCTGCACAACATCAACAGAACTGGACTCAAAATGGCCTTGTGCCAGAGAAAGAACAACTGGAGCTCCATCAACTAACATCACCTCTCCATCTTTGTTCACCTCTTTGTTCTCCTCAACTTTCTTCACTACTACTTGACCATCTTTGGGAGCCTCTGTGCACGAAAAAACCTCTTTAGTTGAACGGGAATGCCCAATGATAGGGGGATCGACCATTAACCCAGTGAAGGGAGTGTTTAACATGCATTTCGCGAGAAAGTCAGCTTAGGGACGGCAAGTAGGGTCATCTCACCGATCCGGCTAAAATTTTATGAGCATAAACTAGACCACGAACGATGACCTTCGGCGCCTATTAGAAGAAAAACGCCCCCCTAGAACCGGAGCTACACCCCCTCAAAGTTGGCTCGCCAGCCGTTTTTTGGCCAATTTTTGGACCTCTAACGACCCAAATTCAAACGTGTGCCGTTTGCGCATTTCTAAACCGACAGCTTTCGCATGCCCACCAATCGATAGCTATTTCAAAATACTTTAAATCCCCCACTCAACTTTTTCCGTATCATACCTGGTTAGCGAGTTATTTTCCGAAATGTACCAAAAATGACAAAAATGCACCCTCCATTTTTTGCAAATATTCGCCCATAACTCCAGCCACAGAAGCGTGGGCCACCTGGAACTTTCTCGAAAGTTAGCTCATAACTGGCCAAACATAATCCACACAAATTGGTCAAAATCCAAGGGGTGATGCGGGGGGGGGTTTGGCCCCCTCAAAGGTTTCCGAAAAAAATTTTTTCATTCAAAATTAATTTTAAAGTAGTCTATCTTATGCAGTTTAATGAGCTGATTACGAATATGAGTTCCGTTTGGCTAGACTCGGCCTGAATCGGGAGATATTCAAGTCCAAATTTCCGAAAATCAATGCCCCCTGGTGAGCATATCTTTTGATGGCTAGCCTAAACCGAGTCACGGGGCAGTTTTCTAGACCTATTTTAGCCTGCTGAGTTTAAAACTAACTTCATTTTTGCGCTACGACCTCCCGATCGTGAGTTATGGCCAGTTGAAAATCACTAGTACAAAAAAGTGCAATTTTGGTGGTGCTCAAAAAATCATTTTTTTATCCAGGCCCAAAATTTTATTTCTGACCAGCTCACCGGATGTACTTTTTCCCACTCATTCCAAAAATGACTTCAATTTTGCTCTAGGAGCTCTGCTTCCCGAGATATGGCCGTTCAAAGTTTCGCGGCAAATCTGCACTTACAGCTCTCACTCTGTTTTGACCTTCAAAAGGGACTGCGTCGATTAGAGCCGCTATTATTGCTTTGGCTCTGTTATACTAGATATAATTTTCTTCGCTACATCCGAAAATGACCCATTTTTTACTGTACGACATCTCCTTCAAGAGATACGACCATTCAAACTTTTGCGGCAAATTCATACCTAA
>JASANB010002998.1:0-110185 GCA_030248155.1 Sabatieria punctata | reverse complement strand
TGATTGGCTCATTTTGGCTCCTTTTGGCTCATTTTGACTCATTATTGACTCATTTTGGCTCAGGATTGGCTCATTTTGACTCATGATTGGCTCATTTTGACTCATGATTGACTCATTTTGACTCATGATTGGCTCATTTCTTGGCTCCCAGCTCATTTTGACTCATTATTGACTCATTTTGGCTCATTTTGGCTCATTTTGGACTTGGCTCATTTTGACTCAATTGGCCCATTTTGTCCCTTTTGACTCATTATCACATTTTTGCTCAGGATTTCCTCTGGCTTCCATCTTGACTCATGATTGGCTCATTTTGACTCATAATTGTTACTCAATCTTGGTTGCCACATCACTTGTTTGCAAAATTACCGTATATATGGAACACTCCGCGAATTAGCTGTGGAAGGTGTTCAACTTGTACACATGAATGGATTTCTCAAAAGAATCTTTCGAAAACCTTGCATCTCAGTAATGAAAGGAATGGGCATATCATTTTAATTTCTATTTCGGTGCCTATTCTAATTTTCTATAGTGTTATCGCCATATTATCAAGAGCACATTCTTCATCACTCTTTTTTCTCCAATGTCGTTGACAGGCTCATTAAAAAACTCAAACAATCACATCATCATTTTCTTGATGACATTTTTCCAAAGTGTCGTAGAAATTTCTGGTTTGGTGCCATAAAAAGTTTTGTATCCATCGCTTCTTCTTCCTCAAAATCGTGTTCTCCCTTCATTCTTGTCTCGCTGTATTTTGTATATTCTGTCCATAAAGTCTTTTGTTGAGTCTTTATTACATTTTGTTAGAATTCTCAATAAATTTAACACGTTTTTCCTATATTCAAAGGAAATAATTCCAAAAATTCCGTCAGATGTTGCCGGTTCCTGGCAGGTTGCCAAAAAATTGGGTTTGAATCTGAGTACAGTAGTGTAAAAATATGTCATCATCTGTCTCATTTTCTGATGTGGGGAAATGGCCGGAAGGTTGCGTCTTCTTCATTTGGTTTCTCACTTCATCAACATTTCTGCCAACGATTTTGCCGCATTTTCACAATGTCACTTTCATCCATCATGGATGGCAATCGTTATGAGTCTTCTTTCGTGTATTTTCAAAGTTAAAAAAAACTACTTCATTCGCAGCTTTGGAATTGCTTAGTAAAGTTAAATATGTATATTGGTAATTTGGCACAGCAACTGTGCTGGCAAATGCTCAATTGAGTCAATATGAAAACAAAATGAGACCAAATCATGAAAAGTCAAAATGAGCTCAATCCCGAGTTAAAAAATTTTGCTTGTTCAATTAATGAGTCTAAAAAAGTGAGCCAAAAAATGCTCAAGAATATGAAAATAAAATGAGTTGTGTACGAAATAAAATGAAGCCAAAAATGAGTTAATAATGAGTCAAAAATGAGCTAAAGGGAAGCCAAAAGAATGAGCCAATCATGAGTCAAAATGAGTCAATCAAAAGCCAAATGGGTTAAAATCATGAAGTCAAATGGTTAGTCCTTGCCAAAATGAAGATAATGAAAGTCAAAATGAAAGCCAAAGGAAGCCAAAAATGGTTGTATCATGAAAAACAAAATGGACCAAAATCATGAAGTCAAAAATGAAGTCATTCATGAAACAAATGAGCCAATCATGAGTCAAAATGAGCCAATTATGAGTCAAAATGAGCCAATCATGAGCCAAAATGAGCCATAAAATGAGTCAGTTATGAGTCAAAAATGAGTCAATCATTAGTGCGTTTGTTCGTTTGTTCATTCGTTTGCACACACACACACAACATGTACACTTGCATTTACACTTGCACTTTCGCTTCCACTTGCGCCAAAGATTTTCACTTGCGCTATCACTTTTGCTTTCACTTATAGTTTGGGGGTTTGCATTTGGACTTATGTTTGCTAACCACCCAAAAAAATGGAATGCCTGGAGATGGCCGTGGTAGTTAGTTTGCAACTTATAAAATCGAAGTCGGAAAATACTTAATAGGCAAAAGTTCGGTTGATAAATCTTGAAAATCGATTTAGAACCCACCAAGAACGAAATATTCTTGAGAGAAGGCCAAAAATCAGTGGGGTATTTGAAACTATGCTATCCTGTTTGCAATTTGTACTTGCACATGTACTTTCAGAAATGTAACTGCTATTAGTGACTAAAGTCATTTTCTAACTACACTTTCAAAAGATTGGAAGCAGGCAATAAACATTCCCCTCTACCGATAACCCGTCCTGCTCGTGTTTCACCAAGATTACGTAAGAGCCCTTTGATCTAGTTTCAGAGTTTTTGCAAAGGTTTTAACGATTTTCACTTGTAAAGACGTAAACCCGCCCTGCTTGTGTTTCAGCTAACCGTGTAAAAGAGGCTATCTTCATTTAGACAAAGCTTGGTTTGAAAGTTACTGCTTATTCGTGTACTTAGCAAATGCATATAGCCGGACTTTTAAGAATTTTAAGCAAATTGACTAGGTGGTAGAGTGGTTAGGTTCTTGCCTTAGCATTTCCAATACCAGGTTCAATTCCCACCCAAGGCAGAACGTTTTGGGTGGTTAGCAAAACGATAAGTCCAAATGCAAACCCCCAAACCATAAGTGAAAGTGCAAAAGAGAAAGCGCAAGTGAAAGCAAAAGCGCAAGTGAAAGCGAAAGTGCAAGTGTAAATGCAAGTGTACATGTTGTGTGTGTGTGTGCAAACGAATGAACAAACGAACAAACGCACTAATGATTGACTCATTTTGACTCATAACTGACTCATTTTATGGCTCATTTTGGCTCATGATTGGCTCATTTTGACTCATGATTGGCTCATTTGACTCATGATTGACTCATTTTGACTCATGATTGGCTCATTTTGACTCATGATTGGCTCATTTTGACTCCTTTTGGCTCATTTTGACTCATTATTGACTCATTTTGGCTCAGGATTGGCTCATTTTGACTCATGATTGGCTCATTTTGGCTCCTTTTGACTCATTTTGGCTCCTTTTGACTCTTTTTTATTAAATCTTTCATTAGTTATACAAATGTGTTCATGTGTGTGTAATAGATATACGTTTAAATACGAAAACCCGTCGCAATTATGTTTCAGTAAAATGATGTAAGGCCTTCCATAACAAACTATCTTTCTGAAACAAAAAAAAGGGTTGAAAATGTATGATTGCAAAATGTGTCTGAAGTCATTTTCATCGAGTTCAAATAGAGCGAGACATGAAAGAAGATTTCATAACATTCCATCCATGATGGATGAAGGTGACAGTGAGAATGCGGCATCTGATGTCAGTAGTGTTGATGAAAGTGAGAAACCAAATGAAGAGCCTGTTGACACATCAGAAGATGAGACAGATGATGACAGTACACTAGATCTATGGCGAATCGTCATTGCAGAAAGCTGTACTCAGTTCAAAAAAGAGCTTGAAGCTCCACAACAGCTGCTGAAAGAACCATATCTGACGGAATTTTTGGAATTAGTTCGCTTGAACATAGAAAAACGTGTTAAATTTGTGAAACTCTTACAAAATGAAGACAAGACTTATGGACAAATATGCGATACAGCAGACAAGTATGAAAGAGAACACGATTTTGAGGAAGAAGAAGCGATGGATAAAGCATGGCACAAACGGAAATTTCTGTTGCGCAATGTCATCAAGAAAAATATTGATGTAATTGAAACATGCCTGTACCCAAATGAAGACAGTGAAGAAGACAGTGATGAAGATATTGCTGATGTATATGGCGATAACGCTATAGAAAATTAGAATAGGCTCAAAAAACATAAAATAAAATGCTATGCAGTCCTTTCATTACTGAGTTAACAGGTTTTCGAAATATGATATTAAGAAATCCATTCATGTGTACAAGTTGAACACCTCACGCAGCTGATTCGCTTAGTAAAGAATATATACAGTAATTTGCACAAGAACTGTGTGGCAACCAATTGAGTCAATTATGAGTCAAAATGAGCCAATCATGAGTCAAAATGAGCCAATCCTGAGCCAAAATGAGTCAATAATGAGTCAAAAGGAGCCAAAATGAGCCAATCATGAGTCAAAATGAGCCAATCATGAGTCAAAATGAGCCAAAATGAGCCAAAATGAGTCAATAATGAGTCAAAATGAGCTAAAAGGAGCCAAAATGAGCCAATCATGAGTCAAAATGAGTCAATCATGAGTCAAATGAGCCAATCATGAGTCAAAATGAGCCAATCCTGAGCCAAAATGAGTCAATAATGAGTCAAAATGAGCCAAAAGGAGCCAAAATGAGCCAATCATGAGTCAAAATGAGCCAATCATGAGTCAAAATGAGTCAATCATGAGTCAAATGAGCCAATCATGAGTCAAAATGAGCCAATTATGAGTCAAAATGAGCCAATCATGAGCCAAAATGAGCCATAAAATGAGTCAGTTATGAGTCAAAATGAGTCAATCATTAGTGCGTTTGTTCGTTTGTTCATTCGTTTGCACACACACACACAACATGTACACTTGCATTTACACTTGCACTTTCGCTTTCACTTGCGCTTTTGCTTTCACTTGCGCTATCACTTTTGCTTTCACTTATAGTTTGGGGGTTTGCATTTGGACTTATGTTTGCTAACCACCCAAAAAAAATGGAATGCCTGGAGATGGCCGTGGTAGTTAGTTTGCAACTTATAAAATCGGAGTAGGAAAATAGTTAATAGGCAAAAGTTCAGTTGATAAATCTTAAAAATCGATTTAGAACCCACCAAGAACGAAATATTTGAGTGAAGGCCAAAAATCAGTGGGGCATTTGCTATGCTATCCTGTTTGCAATTTGTACTTGCACATGTACTTTCAGAAATGCAACTGCTATTAGTGACTAAAGTCATTTTCTAACTACACTTTCAAAAGATTGGAAGCAGGCAATAAACATTCCCCTCTACCGATAACCCGTCCTGCTCGTGTTTCACCAAGATTACGTACGAGCCCTTTGATCAGTTTAGAGTTTTTGCAAAGGTTTTAACGATTTCACTTGTAAAGACGTAAACCCGCCCTGCTTGTGTTTCAGCTAACCGTGTAAAGAGGCTATCTATTTAGACAAAGCTTGGTTTGAAAGTTACTGTTTATTCGTGTACTTAGCTGCATATAGCCGGACTTTAAGAATTTTAAGCAAATTGACTAGGTGGTAGAGTGGTTAGGTTCTTGCCTTAGCATTTCCAATACCAGGTTCAATTCCCACCCAAGGCAGAACGTTTTGACTGCTGGATAGTTGTCTAATTAGGTGCACGCTCAAGAACAGTTGCAAATTGATCTGAAACGCTGGGCCCCATACTGAAATAAAAATAGATACTAAAAGTAGAAAATAAAGATAAAAATAAAATAAACAGAAAATAAATTTAAAATAAAATCAACAGAAAAGTAAAAATGAAAAGTAGAAAAGAAAAACAGAAAAGAGAGCTAAAAGTACAACTGAAAAGTAGAAAATAAAAACAAAAGTAAAAATGGAAAAATCTTTATTTCTAAAGTGGGCGGTGGGCGGAGCCTAATTATTTCGACCAATCAGATTTTTGCCCGCCAGTGTCACCCCCTGTACTACTGGTGTATTGGGGTGTTTTCCAGGTATTGGGTATTGGGTATTGGGGTTTTTACCCCCCAATACCAAATACTAATTGGGATGGCTAAAAATAGAGAAAAATCTATGTTGACTTGAAAAATTGATATGTAAAAAATCGAAAAAGTTGATCGATGGCTCGGTTTAGGAAGCTGTTTTCGCGTTAAGGAGCTGTCCATAAACGACGTTTTTCCAAAATCCAGATTTTTCGGAGCCACTCCCGCCAAAATCGCCTTTCGTCGTTTCTTGGGGCCCCCTCCCACTAAGGCGACGTCGGTTTCGGTTAACCCCCCGCCCGATAAAAGTGCAGTACATACAGTACTGTGATGTTTTCTGCTTACCATACTGCGCAATCAATTGAATAAATCTCTACAACCACTCTGGGAAGCTTTTCGGTATGCAGAAACCTTCAACAGAATGTACTTAAATTGAAAATAATACAATCAAAGTTCCCTAAAATTCCAAAAAAAAGCGACGTCGTTTTTTGCTAACCCCTCCCCTCGTGGTGTGTCGTCTATCGTCGCATTTCAGCCGACCCACTCCCCCTCTGGAACGACGTCGTTTATGGACGGCCTAATCAACTAAACGTTAGTAGAATTTCCTAAAGTGTACGCTTTTCTAAGCGCTACACCAGTAATTAATTTCTCGGTTCTTATCCAATATAAAAATGGTGACATTTCTAATGCCGAGTTAGGAAAAAATTTCGCCGGAAGTAAGAAACACGACTAAGTTAAGTACCAAAACTGTTAATTTCTGCTAATTTTACGCCCAAAATGGCTTCTAAATACTTTCTGAAAGGCTAATTTTTCTAATTTTTCTCGCCCTGCTTGGGTAGCGGCCCAACCAGGCCTCTTAAAAATTTTAGTTGCAGTGCCAAAAATCTTGTGTACACAACTGGAATGTTAGGGATGGGCAACGTAAATTAAAATCGGTAATTTACGTACACGTTATTTCTGTTTTACCAGATTTTAATTTCCGTAATCGTAACGTGTTACGGAAATCAAAACGGCCAATTTCTTGCTGTAACACGTTACGTAAATTAATTTCCGTAACGTCGTAACGAATAAGATAAACTATGTAACTTCACTTCTCTGTTTGAATGCATTTTAAATGTACAACATGCTGTTGGCAAGTCCGACTGAACCTGGATCTATTAATAGGTTTTTAACCTGAAATTTGTGGACTTTAACCTGAACCTTAACCTATTTTATTTCAGCCGGAGTTGAACCTGTTCTGTATTATTGGACTTTCTCAACAGGTTCAAATTTCAACTGCAATTTTTAGGCAAAGTATGTAAAATTTTCGTTGGATTGCACAAATTTTTAAAGATTTCATGTTTTTATACCTATTTTCAAACTGAAACTGTCAGAAACGAAAGTACACTGCCCTGTAAAGTCTGATGTATGTTTTTCTGCCAGTAGAAAGGCTTATAGCTCAGAAAAGTTGCAAGCAGCGCAAAATATCTACAGTTTTTGAAGATATCGGTGGACTTGAACCTGAACCTACAGTATTGTCCAGGATTTTTAGAAGATGGACTTGAACCTGAAATTTCGATGTTGACTTTGACTTGAACCTGAACCTATTTTTCAACCCTGAACTTTCCAACAGTAGTACAACACCTAGACATGAATTTATAGTTGCCTGGCTTTTCTGCCTATTTTCTTATACAGGGAGATAACATATTGACAAATTCAAGCCTTCAAAAGCATATCTACAAGATATTTCGACCATAAAATTGACCGAAATTAACCGGTTTAGCAGTTCGAAGAGTTGGATTGGGCTTCTGTGCGACAAGGGCGAAAAATTTTCGAAAAATTAACCTTAAAAGTCGCATTTAAGTTTCAGTAGTAACCAAAAATATGCCTATAATACAACAAAACAATGCGGTGGGCTCAGGATTCAACAGAAAAATCTGTTTTACGCTAGGAACGTAAATTAATTCACGTACGGAAATTAATTTACGTATTGCTAAATTTTAATTTTCGTATTTGTTTAATTTCCGTATCCGGATTTTTTTAATTACGGTAATTGTTAAGCGTAACGTAAATTAAAAATCGGCGCTTAATTTACGTTACGCGTTACGAAAATTAATTTACGTGCCCATCCCTAAATGTACCTGTCCACTGAAATGCAATTTTTGGTCCAGCTATGCAAGTATTGGGTATTGGGTATTGGGGTATCGGGGGTCTCAAGTATTGGTATTGGGTATTGGGTATTGGGGTATTGGGTTTTTAGGTATTGTTCGCACTCTAGTCAGAAGTCCCATTTTCAAAAGGGTGGTGTGTAAAGCTTTGATGATGACCCTTTGGGCGAGAGATGATTCTACTGCTATCAAATTTTTCCCTGACTGGACACCAAATGTCCTGACTTTTCCATGACTCTCTGACTTTTCAGGTCCCGTTATGACTCTGACTTTTCAGGTCCCGCACGAACTCTGGTTTATGACTATCGATTATCAATCAACTGATATGGCAGCAGCCCTAAAATCCATGATAAAACACTTTGGTTTCATCTTTAATAAAAAGCCACCTAATGATGGCTTCTATATAAAACTAAGACTATACGTACTGTACTTGTACGTATTATCAATTGTTACTGCAAACAGATGTTATTTTAATAAAAACGTCATTTTTCATAGAATTGAACGCAAGAATTTCGGATTTAACTCTTCAAAAAAATGAAATTTCGGGGGGGTAGCCAAATTATTACGTAATTTAGGGGAGGGGTCAGGAAATTATTACGGGCGATTATCAGGGGGAGGGGGGGGTCCGAAAATGGGCAAAAACACCATTACGTAATTTTTGCACGCCCCCTATGTTGATATATTGATCATTAGACTCGCCAGGCGAAGGGCTTTCAAATGATATACAATACGGCCATTTTGGGCGATTTTGGAATTTTTCCGAAAATAATCGATAATCGATATTTATCGATAAATCATGTTAATTTATAATTAATTACAATCATTAAAAACATTAATTTTTGTTTGGGATCGGTTCCTGATTCCCCCCGCGCTACACCTGATCCGGAATTTCTCACCAAAGTACAAATCGGAGGAAGTAGGGGGGGGCCAATCCGGGGGGTCTGGAATATTTCGGGTGGGGGGCAGACCACCTGTTACATGTATTGTAGCAGCTCATCCTTTTCTGAAACTGTAAGTGTATGGTCTGAAACTGTAAAAAATTGTGCCAGGAACATCGGAGAGGGAGAGTGGAAAAGATCGTTTTGGTGGGGGTGTGCTCCCCTATCGGGGGGGGGGGGGGTGGCCCAAGCCGGTGGGAGGGGAGCAGAACCCAGCCCCGCTGTTACATATACAAATGTACCTGGAAAACACAGGAATAGTTCACACTCTACTATTCTGTTCAGTTCTTGTTCGAGCTACCAAGGTGTTTGTTCGGTATATAAAGGTGGTAGACGCAGTCCTACAGTCTTGGTATATAAAAAATGTAAAAGAAAATCGCATTGCGATTAGAATGACACCGGTCCCATCAAAATCGGCGCAGGGGTTCACGAGTGACAGTCTGATAAAGTATATCGGTCATATCGGTATGCACGCTGCAGTCAACTTTCTAGGAAGAAAAGGTGGCACGCTGGGTGACGCAGTTAAACGGTTATAACTCGCTTATTATCCAACCAATCCGTTCCGGTTTGTTTTGTTAAACTTCATAAAGTGTGCTCTTTTCAATTCTGAAGCCCAATTTCGCCTAGGAGCATTTTGAATTTTCGCGTGCCGGTCCCTACCTAATGACTAATAAAATCGTAGTAAAATAGTAGTAAAATTAGTAGAATTATTAGTAAAACAAAAATTAGTAAAATCGGAGCTGCTCAGTAGTAAAACAAAAATGAAAATTAAGAGTCAGTCCACGAAAAAATCAAATATTAGTCTGTACAGCTGATTTTTCAAAATCACCGCACAGATGTGAAACTTTCAGCGATTGAAGACCATGAAAAGAAATGAAATAGTTTGCCATCCGATTTTCTCTAGCTGCATTTGAACCCAAGTTATGGACCCTCGAAAATCGGGATTTTGGCACTCTCCAGTGGCACCACCCTAGTTTTGAACGGCTGCGGTTCACTAGTCTGTGGACGAAATGTTATCAGTTATGGCTGGTTAGAAAAACCATTTTAAGTACTTTCAAGCGCTTCTATCAGATTTTCAAAAAATTGGTGTGATCTTGTGCAATTCGCCGTAAACTTTAACAGGCCATATCCTAAAATTGAACATGGTATCTCAAAAAGTGACTATCATATTCGGAATCTCTGTTCTTTTGTGCGTCTAACGGTATCAACCATATTTATATGGAGTTGCAATCTGACAGTCAAACGATCAGTTGAATGTAGGGTGGTAGAACACTCAAAAATCCGGTTTTTTTGCGCTTTTCGGTCACCCACCAAACTTCGAACGGCTGCCGTTCACTAGTCTGTTGACCAAATGTTATCAGGTATGGCTCGTTAGAGAGACAATTTCAAGTAGTTTCAAGCGCTTCTGTCAGATTTTCAAAATATTGGTCTGATCTTGTGCAATTCGCCGTAAACTTTAACAGGCCATATCTTAAAATTGAACATGGTATCTCAAAAAGTGGCTATCATATTCGGAATCTCCGTTCTTTTCTGCGTCTAGCGGTATCAACCATATTTATATGGAGTTGCAATCTGACAGTCAAACGATCAGTTGAAAGTAGGGTGGTCGAACACTCAAAAATCCGGGTTTTTTTGCGCTTTTCGGTCACCCACCAAACTTTGAACGGCTGCCATTCACTAGTCTGTTGACCAAATGTTATCAGTTATGGCTCGTTAGAAAGGCCATTTCAAGTAGTGTCACATATGATAGTCACTTTTTGAGATGCAATGTTCAATTTTAAGATATAGCCTATTAAATTTTACGGCGAATTGCACAAGATCAATCCAATCTTTTGAAAAACTGGCAGGATCCCTAGAAACTACTTGAAATGGCCTTTCTAACGAACCATAACTGATAAAATTTGGTCCACAGACTAGTGAAGGGCTGCCGTTCAAAGTTTGGTGGGTGACCGAAAAGCGCAAAAAACCGGATTTTTGAAAGTGTCCGACCACCCTACTTTAAACTGATCGTTTGATTGTCAGATTGCAACTCCATATAAATATGGTTGATACCGTTCGACGCAGAAAAGAACGGAGATGCCGAATATGACAGTCAGTTTTTGAGATACTATGTTCAATTTTAAGATATGGCCTGTTAATGTTTACGGCGAATTGCACAAGGTCAGACCAATTTTTTAAAAATCTGACAGAAGCACTTGAAACTACTTGAAATGGTCTTTCTAACGAACCATAACTGATAAAATTTGGTCCACAGACTAGTAAACCTCAGCCGTCCAAAGTTAGGGTGGTGCCACTGGAGAGTGCCAAAATCCCAATTTTCGAGGGTCCATAACTTGGGTTCAAATGTAGCTAGAGAAAATCGGATGGCAAACTTTTTCATTTCTTTTCAAGGTCTACAATGGCTGAAAGTTTCACATATGTGCGGTGATTTTGTAAAATGAGCTGTACAGAGCTCTTCGCGTCAATGTTCGATTTTTTCGTGACCGACTCTTAAGGTTGGAAGACGTGTTCAAACAACAGGACAAGCTCATTCCGTTACAACTCCAAGGTTTCTCTATATCTGGAAGCGGCAAAGACCTATAAGCTCAGTACCACAGTGTAGCAGCATTAGAAATACAAGTTAGCTTAGCAGCTCTGAGACTTGGTTCAAAAACGGACAAGAATCAGTCCCAGATAAAACCCCTCAACTTCAGTGGTTGTTACAGTTGTCTAACGGGGCAAAGCTGAGGTTCAGCTGCAAGACTAACCATGGAACCGCTTTGGCGCATGTACTATGTAGCTCCACTGCATTTTCAACATTGTGTGACCCTAAAGGCACCGAGGCTGTTACTACCCTAAACTTCAACCATGCTGTAATCAAGGAAATTTGTGAAGTCAACTGTCCAGCTAAGACAACAAGATTTGACTTGGAAGGAATACTAGTATTCATTGACAAAAAGCAAAAATCAAATATTACAAACGTCATTCCCGAAAAAGGAACTGCAAAACGTGGAATCGACTTTGACATTGGGTTTTTGGCTAGTATATTTTCTAGCAATTGGTTGATAGGAATTGCTTTGGCTATTTTGCTCATCATCATATTAGTTATTACAGTGCCCATGCTTCCTATCATTTCGCAATTTCTGTTTAATGTTACAAAGTCATACTTTGCTTTGCTTAAAAGACGGCTACGCAACAAGCGTCCTATTTCACAACTAAAGAAAAGCTATTAGCTTTGCTTGGGGAGCAATGTTGCCATGTAGCTGCTTTAGTAACCTTTTCTAGCTTTCCTACCCACGTCTGGCGTCGTCTAGACTTTGTTATTCATGTGTTATGTTATTCATACCTTGTTTTGACTTGTTATTCATTTTTCCTACTACAAATATGTGGGACTGGGGCTTGTGATCAATAAGATTGTGGGTAAAGTGCCTGAGTGTGTATGTAAAAGGCGTATATGTAAAAAGTTATCGGCAACAACACCCCCCCGCGAGACAGGTTAAGGGACCGCTCTACCCGACCCAAAAATACAAGTACCAGTAGTGGCTCCAGTACTAACAACCTGGCTCAGAAATCACATTTTTTTAGCTTAAAATTCATTCGAAAAGTCTTTGGTAAACCGAATTGGGCTTTTCCACTGCTACTATTTAAGAGAAATCAGGGTTATTGGAAGCCAATGTTGTCATTTTTTGCTTGTTTTTAGCTCTAAAACGGTATTTGGCAGCTTCAAATGGCGATTTTTAGCGTTTTTAGCATCCTTACTGAAAAAACGTTTTGGAGCTTTTTGAAATTTTGGACCCCCCTCTGGGCGAAACCCCCTCTACCCCCTCCCCAGGTGGGCCCGGAGCTGTTACATGTATGGCTTCAACGAACACTGGCCGGTGTAAATCGCAGTGAAGGAACTTGTTCTTGAGACTAGGGTCCCTTTGAATGCAAGAAGACACCAACCAGGCCTTCAGACAGATTCCAAAAGGGGCAGCACTCGGGACAAATAAGCCACCACGATTAATTTCGCTCAGAAACATGCTAATGTTTTCAGAGTATCCATCAACTTCAAGGGGAGGCAGCTCAGATTCACTTTGATCTGCGTCAAGAAGTTCCTTGCATGAAGCACAATCTCTGGCAGTGGATCCTTTAAGACACGATCGTTAGTATCGATTAGTATCTGACACAAACATGATTTGGTTCATACATGTAACAGGGGGTCAGCCTGCCTCCACCCGAACCCGACTTATCCTGGCGGCATCCTGGCATAGGCGGGGTTCTGAATACATAAGTTCAGCAAAAGTTTGAAACAAAAAAACGGACAGTGTATAATAGGAAGCGGTGTTGGAACAGGGAGCGAAACAAAGTACCAAAACGATCAATCAAGAATTATAAAATAACTATACCGGCCAATTTCAATGAGTGTACGGCAAGAATGACTGACGGCCAAGAATGTTTCAGCAGATACAAAAAGTACTAAAGTACTCGCATGCCTAGTTGCACTTAGACGTGCGTAAGGCGTTGTGGGTGGCCCCGACGCCACCTGGGTCGGTTTTTGCGAGAGGAGTGCCTAAGCATTCTGTGGCCCGGGACCGGCCTTGCGCACAGACTAACTTTAGCTTACCATCCGACGGTGGTACCCATTTACCTACTCGCTGTCACCAGCTTTCGGTGGCCTGGGTTGGGCTTTGCGTCATCTAATTCCAGTCAGACTGGTTTCGAACCCACTACAACCGCTAGAGATGGAGGGGCCGCCGTGACTCAAGGCATCGAGCTAGCGACGCGACTCAGCAGATACTAGTAGCAAATAAAGCAATTAGGAAGCAAATATCAATAAGTAAGAAACAAACTAGCATGTAGGTAGGCATAAGTAGGGAGAGGCGGGCATGGGTAGGGGGTGAGGAGAACAACCAACAGATCAACAACAGCTTGGCGCTTGATAACACACCCACTCACACACGCGAACACTGACCAGACCAGGCAAGGCGCTGCAGCAGACTCGCCAAAAAATCGATAACATCAGGATTACTACAGACCGTTTCCAAGTTCAATGAATTTATAGCTTTTTGCGAATAACTTGTTACGGATGCGTCTGAGGGTTTTGGGCTTCATGACCAAAGTTGTAGAGGGGCTTGAGCTCTGGTTGAATTTGCATTCTAATCGGCGCAACGTTGCTTGGTAAGCCTAATTTGCGCCATGGAAAAAAATGGACTTTTTATATGGTCACTGTGGAAGCGATTTGAGCACGTAATTGGATTCCCCACGCGCTGGCGATTCTAAAGATGTATTTATATTGATTGTAGGTCGAACGGTTCCAAAGATACCGCCCTTTGAAAGTAGGCCTACTGTGGAAACGGGCGTTGGGGTCGATTCGTGTCCAGTAGTTTTTAGTCGTCCATGACCGGATTTGACCGGCGCGTATACAAATCGCCTCCCCAGAAAAACGGAAACGGTGAGGACGTGCGGTATGCTGTGGTACACAGTGGTACACCAAGTTTTGCGGGTTTCCCAATGTCACAAATCGCCTCCACAAAAGTAGGAAAGTTGGAAAATCGCAAGTTACACCATAAGAGAAGAGAAATAAGCAGTACTAAGGGCAAAATTATGTAAATGAGCGCAACAGCTCATGTTGGAAACGATTGCTTGTCGCAAAATTGTTTCATTCAATAAGTCGAAATATTAAAATGTTCATCCCGTTTATCTATCTATCATCATCACTGCCTTTCGGTGACAACAAATCGAAATCCAAGCTAAAATAGATTCGGAGTCGTGTTTATGACTGTAAATAGGGTTATTTTTCTTTCAGCATAGATCTCAGAAGTCGATTTCTAAATTGCAGGCAGCGTCAGTACGTATGTAGTCACAGTGATGACCAAAAGGAAAAAGGTCTTGGGTGTCCGTCCATAAACTACGACGTTCAGAGAGGGGGTGGGGGTGGTCGGTTGAACGTCGAAAAACGTCGCAGGGGGTGGGGGTTGGTGTCGAAAACGTCAACGTTTTTTATGTGCCTAGGACGCTTTTGTGCACAACTATATTACGAGGTTACGAGGAAAACTCAACCCAGTTTATGTTTCCAACCGCCAAAATGGTAGTTCTTCACTGACAAAAAGTTTCTTTTTCACAGCTTCTACAGTGTCATGTCGATTTTATTGAAGATTTTCTAAGGTCGGACACAAGTTTACTCGAGGGAGGGTGTCAGCCAAAAAACAACGTCGTAGGTTTTAGGGGGGTTGTGCTGAAAACGTCGAAAAACGTCGGGAGGGGGGTGGGGGTACAAAACTTTGAATTTTTGAACGTCGTAGTTTATGGACGGCCCCTTGTGCGGAAAAAGATAGGTAGGCATGCACAAAGCTGCCTCTTGTGCTATATTTCAGCCTGTAAATGAAGTTTACGAAATACATGCATGCATAGTGCATGTAAGTGCTCAACTGCTGTTAGAATATACACTTGTGCAGCTAAAATGCGACAATCAGATGAGATGAACGCAGCAAAAGCACAGACAAAAACTCCGCAATCATAGCCATTCTTCTGTTGTGGAACTGTTAGAAAGACACATGAGTCTATTGTGATGGCGGGATCTCATACCGTTGGCGAATTGCCGGCGTTACCGATATGCAAATTTTTTTGCATCCGGTAATGTTGACTGTTATTTTGCATGTTTTCCTAATTTCCAAATTGTTGGAAGCATTTTCCATTTTTTATAATTTCCATTTTCCAACTTTCCAACGGGAGGAGGCCCATTCCCCCCCCACCCGGCGCTGCCGCGGCCGGATTACGGTATGCGCTATCTGCTCTATGTTTGGTGTGAAAATATATTTTTCTTCCCCTCCGCTGAGGTTTTTGAGAGGTCAGAAATGATTTTATATTTGGAAAATGCGTCTCTAGGAGTTCTTTTATGTTTCTAAAACAGGCTCTCCAGAGCGTGCCTATACTGATGCGTCCATCTAGGGGTATTTTTATGTTTTTAAAACAGGGCCTCTGGAGCGTTCCAATACCGATGCGTCCCCTAGGGGTGCTTTTATGTTTTTAAAACAGGCCCTCCCGAGCGTTCCTATACCGATGCGTCCACTAGGGGTATTTTTATGCTTTTAAAACAGGGCCTCTGGAGCGTTCCTATACCGATGCGTCCCCTAGGGGTGCTTTTATGTTTTTAAAACAGGCCCTCCGGAGCGTTCCTATACCGATGCGTCCCCTAGGGGTATTTTTGCGTTTTCAAAACAGGCCCTCCGGAGATTTCCTACACCGATGCGTCCCCTAGGGGTACTTTTATGTTTGGAAAACAGGTCCTCCAGAGCGTGCCTATCTATACTGATGCGTCTCTAGGGGTACTTTTATATTTGGAAAATTGTCAGGCCCAGACCCAACCCAGGCCTCCAAAAGTCGGTGATGGTAAATACGTAAATGGGAACCGAAGTGGAGCTGCCGTTGCACCGTACCTGATAACAGCAAAGGGGAGGGATGTTTGCACTTGCAGGCAGGTATTCTGAAAATACAGTATAGATAAAAAAAAATGTCCCATCGCTTTTTCGGCCTTCACTCAAACGTTTCGTTCTCAGTCACTTCTTCACCGATTTGGCTTAAATTTTCAGCAAAAATTAACAACATGGTTGGCTAAATATTCTGCAAGTGTGGTGCCAAAATTCCGACTCATACTGGTTTTATGACCCGAAAACTAGGAATGAGGGTGGTCCACGCAAATTTTTTTTTTTCGGTAATACAAGGAGTACAGGCCTGAAACTTGCAGGAATGATTGGTGTTGCTATTGGGCATAACATGCTAAGCGGGCAGCCTTGTAGCTCAAAGGGCACTAAAATGGGGGAATTTCAAAAACATGACGAAATATGACTTTTCTTCGTAAAACCGGCAAAATGACGATTCTAAAGATTTTCAATTTTCAAAAAACGCTGCAGGGATGGTTACTATGGTGTGGAACAGAGCTTAAATATCAGGTTCATTTATTTGTCGAACTTCCCGCTACAATCTATGTTGATTAACAACAGATTCAGTGCTTTGATTCTAGAAGGTGCAGATTTCTTAACTATGGGATTTTCACTCATGTTTTTGAAATTCCCCCATTTTAGTGCCTTTTGAGGGACAGGGCTGCCCGCTTAGTATGTTGTGCCCAATAGCAACACCAATCATTCCTGCAAGTTTCGGGACTGTACTCCTTGTATTACCGAAAAAAAATAAATTTGCGTGGACCACCCTCATTCCTAGTTTTCGGGTCATAAAACCAGTACGAGTCGGAATTTTGGCACTAAACTTGCAGAATATCTAGCCAAGCATGTTGTTAATTTTTGCTGAAAATTTGAGCCAAATCGGTAAAGAAGTGACTGAGAACGAAACGTTTGAGTGAAGGCCGAATAAGCGATGGGACATTCTTTTTGATCTATACTGTAATTGGCATACCGGGTATCGGTATTTATAAAAATTGCAACTGCTTGGAGATTTAAGCTGTTCTGTTTTAGTGCTTTTACTACCACTTCTCTGTGAAGTCGTTTAAACTTCGCGCGCTTTGTGTTGTTTCACATGCAACAATATTACAGTAACCCGCCGCGGCAGCGCCGGGTGGGGGGAATGGGCCGGGAATCCTTTCCAACTAGGGATGCAATCGAGCACGCGTCGTCTCAACGCCCCGGAGCGGGCGCGCATTCGCAGTCAGCAGCCGGCGGCGCAGCACAGGCAGCACAGAATTGAGCGGCAAATTCAAAACAGCCGCGCCGCCGGTTCTCTGCTACCGTTGCCGTTGCACGGGGCCTGCCGGCCGCACTGCACCTCCTTTCTTTGTTCCGCTCTGTTATGTAAGGTTGCTTGCATCCGTGTTGCCACATTGATTTCTTCCCGCCCGCCGTTAGCGCGTTGTACAGGTGCCAATTCCTGTTGCCCAGAAAAAGCGTTCCTAAGTGCCTTGTTCCACGCTCTATTCGCGTTTCTGACTGAATGAGATGAGTCCATTCTGTACTGTAGAAACACGCGATCAGCTTGCTGGAGAACTTCAAGAAATCAGTCTCGAGTGCAAGGTTCTGGATTTTCAACTGTTGTCTTCGAAGGATCAGCGCCGAGCTCAATGCGACCACGCAGACAGTTCCTGGTTTTCGTGCGTAATTGCTGTCAAGGTTGAAAGCGAGGAGGACTGCTGCAGCTGGGTCGACCAATTTCAGAAGGTGACGAAATCACAATGGATCAAGTCGCGAGGCGTCAAACGTTCAGAAAGCGTCCCTTTTTATCAGACATTTGCTTGCCATCACTGCGAAAAAAACAAGATTGACCCTGAGTGCTATCAGAGAGTCGGATCGGATGGCAAAAATCTGAAGTGTGCCGCACAGCTGAAGATATCACTGAAGAAAAGCAGTGCGAGAACTTTTAACGGATTAATTGCTCCAGGTATGTAATTGTTGTGAGCCTAGTTTGAAATTAGTACTTCCTGTAATGCAACAGTGGTTTTAGATTAGAATAGCATACCAAATTAAAAATATTTTTTAGCATAGCACACAAGTTAAAGACGTACCCAGAATTTCTATTCAGCTAGCAGACTAATACTAAATTACCTCTGGGTCGATTAGCCAAACAATGCATTCTTGTGCGAGTACCGGCACCTGTAACTTAGCATGTGGCATGACTTCGTCACTCCTCTTTATACCAGTACTACAGTATACTTATTGGAGTGCGAACAATACCTGACGTACCCAATACCCAATACCAGTTCGCACTCTAATACTTATGTGTGCACTATACTTTGTCGATTAGTCCCTGGCTGCATCGGCTAAATGTTTGCAGGCTTTCGTGGTTTGGTCGTAATACAGTGGTGTCATTCACATCGACTGCAAGCAGCCAGTGCGCTGAAGTTCTTCCGCGCACCTCATCTGGAGGAAGTGTTTCGGACAAAGTTCTTCGCGATTGGTAAGCTTTAACCTCAATATGCAAACATTTTAATTTATATCTCTCATGCGTCTCTTTCTGAGTTTATACTGATGCACATAAACGTATTTAGGCTTGAACGCTCACGATTCACTGGAGATGTTCCGCAGTCAGTTGATGCTGGAGCCAGACTTTAGTCGCACTTGGCTATCTGACAGGTCGAGGTGTCCAGAAAGGCGCTTAGTTTGGAAGTGGTACAACAGGTGGCGTCAAGAAAACTTCGGTGATGACGGTGGCTTATTGGAGGAGAAGGTACTTCAAACGCACAGTTATATATTGTATACAATGTATATGCTTCTACTGTACGTAAGATCTATGCTTCTTTTCTGTAAAAAATTAGGTTGAAAATTTCCTGAAAATTTCCGGAAAGTATTTTTCCTTTTTGGAACATCGCTACATGGAACATCTCCATGTCCATACATGTAACAGGTCATCCGCTGAAGGGGAGGGGTTGGGGGGTTTGGAGCCAGCTGGGGGGTCTGAGCCCAAATTTTTGGGAGGGCGGTTGGGCACTAAAAAACGCTCAAAAATCGGCAAAAATCACTAATTTGGGCTGAAATACAGCTAAAAAGTGCTGTCTTTCAGGCGATTTTGGCAATTTTTCTGTCTGAAATTGTAAAAAAAAAAACGCAAAAATTTGCTCAAAAAATTACTTCCAGAAAAATCGGATGGGGGTCGGAAAAATCGTCTCAGGGGATCCCCATCCGGGGGGTCTGGACTAAGTCGGATGGGGGCAGACCCCCAGACCCCCTGTTACATGTATGCATCTGTACTGTACTACTTATACGTGAATAACCGCCGATGGGCTTTTGCATACCTAACTTTTAACTTAGGTAACTAACGCTCTTGCACATGCCTAACTTTTTCACCTTTCTTTCCATTTTATTTGGAAAGGCTTTCCAATCGCACAGGGGCCACTATTTGGGGCGTTTATGCGGAAAGACCCGGTACCCGGTCAAAGTTTACTGTATTATTCCAACGTTGCAGGAGACGAGCTCCGAGAAGATGTGCTGGAGTCGGTGGCCAATTTTATTCAACGACTCGGCGATGATAACAGCGATAGTGTCTTGGCTGGCCTCACTCGCTTCAAACAACGCCTGGATTTGTGCAAAAGCCGAGGAAACCAGGTCAGTTTCATGTTCAGTAGTGGCTGTGCTGTTGTCAGCGCTCGCAGATCGGGTCGTCGAATTCATAAGACTGTACGGGACAGGCCACGTTCGAATGTTAAAAAACTAGAAAGAGAAAATAATAACTTTGCTGTTACTGTGCGTATTAGTTTGTTAATTATGCGTGTGCAAACGACGTGCTGATTCTGACCGCTTTTGTTGTGCAAATTTTGTTTGGTTAGTCAGTCAGGTTGTGCCGAATTTGAATACAATAATTTGCGCCGTAGCCGTTGCGCTGGCCTAGATGTAACAATACATCACTGGAATGCAGCTGAAAGTACAGTACGTTGGCAAGGAAAGCGTCCATTTACGGAGGCGTCCAACTTATAGAGGTCCATTTATAGACATTCTACTGTAAACGGATTTTGATGTGGTATCAAGGAGGGCTGCATGCATGGACACTGCTCTCACTATATTCTTGTGGCTTGTTTCATTAGTACGCATAACAGTAGAGGTAGTGGCTGAAGGGGCAGGTCGAGAATCGTCAGAGAGAATTTATGAGTTTTACTTCATTTTCTAACATTTTGGAAGTTCAACAAGTCCAAATCTAACGCTGGTATAAGGTCGCAAGAGGCAGCTTTAAAAAATTGGTCATGAAAAAGTGAGGGAAAGTAAAAGACAAGGAAATTCACTCTTCAAAAAACCCCAAACGGACTCCGATAAGTGTATGGACGGATACTACAAGCACGGTAGCACAGTAAGATGTATGGTTGTCGCTTGGCTTGGTTTGGTTTTGGCACATGTTGCAGGCTCCGTGAGCGATCGGCCGCCTTCGCACGTTTGAATTTGCCGCTCAATTCTGTGCTGCCTGTGCTGCGCCGCGGGCTGCCTGCGAATGCGCGCCCGCTCAGGGGCGTTGAGACGACGCGTGCTGCAATCGAAGTTCGGTATTATTCGGCAGTTAGTAGTTTACGCACCGTACGCACCGTTCGCACCGTTACGCACCGTGCGCACCGTTACGCACCGTTCGCATCAGCAGCGACCCCAATTGGGCGCCGATCTTTCGGAGTGGTTAATTTGCTTAGATCGATCAGAGAACCGTTCTATTTCAGCTTGCATTAACAAATTACGCGTTTTGGTGGAAAAGTAGCTGGAAAATCAGCTCGTATTAATATTTTAAAAGAAAAAAGCGTAAAAAATCAGGTGTGTGTTACGGCGGCCCCGGCACCCATGGAAGCAGTGTGTTTGTGGGTTCGAAACCTGTCGAGGCGATGGGAAGTAGTGGACACAAAGCCCAACCCAGGCCGTCGAAAGTCAGCAATGGCAAGTAGATAAATGGGGACCAAACCGGCGCTGTCTTGCACCCACCAACAGCAAAAGGGGATGGTTGTTGTTTAGAAGGCTGCCGGACCTTCTGTCTCTTCCTGCTCTATAGCAGTTGGCTACTCCTAGCCCGAAAACAAGATACAACAACAAAATAACAATTCGACAGGACATACAATGCAGCGGAACCACTGACAGCATCACCAATATCGACTTTGTCTTTGGTCTCAGCCGTGAAGTAAAAACATTTGGATTGTTAGTTTAATGGTTGCCCCATCAGCGAAACCCATCAGGTCCAATTTTTCGGCCAATCATTTCCCATTTTGGTACTATGCCATTCAGAAAAGGTGCCGACATGAGACGTTTTTTGCCTGACGAAATTGAGACATTTAGCGATGGGTGTAAAGTTTCGCTGATTTTTTATATTGTACCCCGATTTTTGAAACAACCAATCACCTTTCCTTTTTCAGAGCCGATCCTATAAAGTTGTACATACATACATGGTGCATAATATGGTAAATTCGCTTTTCCAATGCTTTTAGATAACAGCAGCTTTGAAAGCATTTTTATACATACTGTAGATTCTCGGGAAGAATATCGGAAGAAAACTAAGTAACAAAAGCACTGCAGTACAGCAACTGTGCGGAGATGCACCACAGATAACAGAAAGAAGCTAATACGATGCAAGCATAACAGAAAATGCAACTACACTAAATGACCAGAAAGCTGCTCTAACTAACCACCAAATCTTTGGGGCGTGCAAAAATTATGTAATGTCATGAGGGGTTGGGAGGTTCGCCAAATGACTACTAATCATTACGGTGGGGGAGGGGGGTTGGCGATCTGCGAACGGTTCTCTGATCGATCTGAGCAAAATCACCACTCCGAAAGATCGGCGCCCAATCGGGGTCGCTGCTGATGCGAACGGTGCGTAACGGTGCGTACGGTGCGTAACGGTGCGAACGGTGCGTACGGTGCGTAATAATACTGCCGTATTATTCGGCATGAACCGAATAATTCGGTTACTAGTGCTATTCGAATTCGGTATTTTTCAAACCGAATAATACCGAATATTGTAAAACCGTTAAAATTGCACTGTTTTGCTTAAATTTGTGCAGAAATCACCGAGATATTTCTCTTTTACATCTCTCTGTTCATTTACTATGCTAAAATTTATTTTGCTATTTACCCTCAAAATTCGAAAGGCCAATGCAGAAGCCTAATTTGCTTAGTGGTGTATTTGTTTGCTTACGGTCTGCTTACTTGTAGGTTAGGCGTACTGTCTCTGAAACAGGTACGTACTGTATTGCTGAATCTATGGGAGCATCTAGTCAGTTTTAGGGCCGCATAACATGTCAATTCTGGCGATTTGTGGGCCCGTTGCCCATTCGGTGACAAATAAATCGTATCGTATCGTAAATTTCGGCAAACAACGACTATTCATGTGAAAAGTTAACGCACTTCAAGGTTTGACTTAATAATAAACAACTACATTTCGGCCTTTTCAGTTCCCAATAGGCTACGTTGTCAGATTTCCACTTCTTTAGCTAACCGTTTGTTTTATGGGCCAATTATGTATAAATCCCACCTATCTTTTCAAACGATTCATCCAATGTAAGTTGTATACCTACATTGTAAGCTGCCAGCTCTGGTGTTTACAGTAGTACCGGATGCTCCCTTCCTCCAACTTTCTGTATGCATCTTTGCGATTCGCGCGTAATCAAACAGTGACTGTCTGTCTGATATCGATCATGGCGCCCTCTGTGTCGAATCAGCAAATCTTTGACCAACTGCTCGCGATGAGCACAAATCTCAGCAAATCCATTGAAGAGCTTACTTCCAAATTGGTGGATGTTACGGAAAAGATGTCTCACGCACAGGAGGAAGTAACAACGGTTCGTGCCGAAAATGCTCAATTGAGATTAGAGTTACAGCAGCTCAAGCAACGTGTTTCTTCTTCTCAAAACCACAGTTCTCCTCCGATTTCGTCTCGCATGGCACCACCTCCCTCAGCCCCTCCTATGCCACAGCAAATGGGCTGGAGCTTTCAGCCACCGATTCTGCAAATCGATTTCAACCCAGGCAACCATACGGATAGAGTTGTAAAAAAAAAATTTTTTTTGAAAGCCAAAAAAAAAGCTTTTTTTTATGAAAATTTTTCATTTCGAAATTTTTTTTTTCAAAATTTTTTCCTATCATGAAATATAGCTTGTAGGAGATGCAAGGATGCATCAGAAGCAACTATAAATGCAAAAGCTGATACTTTGGTTCAAACATAGTGTTACAGCCTGAGAGTCGATATTCTACCTGCAGCGTTGCTCACAGAGTGGCTGCTGCCCTTCAAAACCTATTTTTATGCTTAGAATAGGCAAGAAATTGATAGAACTGCACTTCTAATGTATATCTGAGGCTAAATTCAGCGATTTTCCCCCAAAATTTCCGTACTGTGAATAAAATAAAAAATTTTCGAAATGGGCCTTCAAAAAAAAAGCTTTTTTTTTTAAAAAAAAGCCTTTTTTTTAAAAAAAAAGAGCCTAACAACACTACATACGGAGCCCCTCCGCGCAATCTTGGCGAGGAAATCGACCGCATTTTGGAAGAAAGGGAAGAGCGCAAAAGGAAAGAGCTGTTCGGTGCGGTCGTTGGAATGATTGAACATGAAGACAGTGACAACAAGGGCACACCCGAACAACGAACTGAGGACTACAACGTGATCAAGCGTTGTGCAGACCACATCGGTGTGGAGGCTGATGGCATTGTTCAGACTTCTCGTTCTGGCAATAAGGAACGAGCTCAATATGGCAGACGAATCCTTAAGGTTCAGTTTGCCAATGCCAGTTCCAAAGGACACTTCCTTCGTGGTTTTCGTGCTGTGCCTGACGATCGGAAAGCTGGAGCTGCCTATGCCAGACACGATTTGACTTTGTTGCAATGTCAGCAGAGAGATGAGAAGCGAATTTCTCAGCAGCAGCATGACCATGGTCAGAGACACTCGAACTCTTACGCTTACGACGAAACAACACTGGCTTTAACGAGCGATGACAAGAATTTTTGAGTACGGTCAGTCCTTTAAACACCTAGACCCCAAACTGCGCGAACTCTTTATTGTCAGTTCTAATGTTAGAGGGTTAACTAGCAAGGTAGATGTATTTAAGGCATGCTTAGAGAATGAGTTTAGAGACTGTATTGTCTGCCTAAGTGAAACTTGGCTCAAACCGCAAATACTTGACTCCGTTTTCTGTGACTGCTCGCAATTTGCTGTGTATAGACTTGATTGGCGGGATTTTGCTATCGAAAAGAAGCGTGGGGGAGGACTTTTATATTAGTACCAAACCATGTGCCTTCAGTTTTAGTGCGTGAACCTGTGTGTATTAATGGCTATGAGTCGCTTTGGGTCGATTTGTTTTTACGTGATCGCTCACTCTCCTATAGAAAAATGCGATTAGGACTTGTGTACAGGGCCCCCGAGCGGTTTGACGCCACCAAAACAGGAGAATTTTTGGAGCACATTGATAGACTAATCCCTTCTGGTATGCTCTGTATTGTCACTGGTGACTTTAACCTGCCAGCAACCTGCCAGCAATAGATTGGGCAAAGAATAGCGTCAGCGCAGGGCCCCGATCCATGGAGCAGCGCTTCTTTGATCTTTGTATGCGTAGGTCATTGACCCAATTCGTAACACAACCAACACATGAGCGCGGTAATACGCTTGATCTTGTGCTAGCGTCATCTTATTTGGTGAATAGGGTAGAAATAGAGGCGCCAATGGACAGCAGTGATCGCTTCACCGTTCGCGTTTCTACTTAAATAAGTCAATCAGAGCAAACAGGGAAGCACTGTTGCAACTTCAAAAATGCAAATTACAGCGCCATTTCCGAAAACTTAGCAGCGGTAGAATGGCCGCTTGTCTTTAATCAGTGCGCAAATGCCCAGCAGATGTGGGATGCCTTCTTGGCAGTTATTGAGCCTTTGGTAGAATCATACGTACCACTTACTGAAATTAAGAATAAACGACAACTGCACTCTAAACAATGGAAGAAATTACGTATGAAGGAAAAACAGCTACACCGAAAATACAGACAAAATGCAACACGGTATAATTACACACGGTGGAAGGAAGCAGCCCATAGAGTCAGATCGGAAATGCGTAAAGAGCAGAGTGACCGGGAGCAAAAAATCATTAATGGGGGATGTGACGCCAAAATTTGGCAGCATATAAACCGCAAAATTAAATGTAGGCCGAGTTTACCTGCACTTAAAACATCTGAAGGTAATTATGCATTAGATAATTTAAGCAAAGCGGAGCTGCTTAGTGAGTATTTTGCCTCAGTGTATCGTGAGGATGAAACCTCTTCACTAGAACTAGCGCCAGAAATTGTAGAACCTATTAGAGTTGTGCGTTTTCCTCCAGAAACCGTATTTTATTATTTGCGTAATTTGGGACCAAAACGTTTGTATGGTCCTGACGGACTTCCCAGTTTATTTTACAAACAGTTAGCAGCCGAACTAGCGTCTCCCTTGTCTAGTATTTTTGAGGTTTCGTTTAATACTAGCTGTTTACCTTCCGCCTGGCTGGAAGCCAGAGTAACTGCAATCCATAAGAAAGGGTCAAAATCCGAACCAAAAAACTACTGACCGATCAGCCTTACATGTGTGGCATGTGGGGTGATGGGAAAAATAGTAAAAACGAATATCTTGAAACATTTCCATAACAATAAGTTGATATCAAGCTGTCAACATGAATTCCTACAACGTAGATCTACTTTAACACAACTAGTTGAATGCATTAATGACTGGACATTGGCAATGGACCAGAAGAACTGCATAGATGTAGCATACGCCAACATTGCAAAAGCCTTTGATCAAGTACCACATTCAAAAATAATAGAATCCTTTCACGCATATAGAGTAGAAGGTTCACTTTTAGCTTGGTTATGTGCTTTCCTAACAGGCCGATCGCAACGAGTTGTAGTAGAGGGCAGCGAATCACGCATCACATTGAATGTTTCGGGAGTGCCACAAGGCAGCGTTTTGGGGCCGATTTGCTTTTTGGCTGTCATTAATAGGGTACCCACTGCCATAAAAAACTCAACTGTAAAGTTGTTCGCGGATGACTGTAAGCTCTATTTCAAGTCTAATACAAACGCAGACTGTGAACTGTTTCAGGAAGATCTGAACTCCCTTTTTAGCTGGGCAAAAAGGAATGGACTTTCGCTTGCACTCGAGAAAACTGCCGTAATGCACTTAGGAGCAAAAACATGAGAACACAATATGTAGTTGAAAATACTTTCATAGAAGAAGTAGCAAATAGCCGCGATCTGGGTATTATTGTAACACCAGATCTAAAATTCAGTGAACACTGCACTATCATTTGCAACAAAGCTTATTTTAGAATAAACTCTATGTTTAACGCTTTTGAAAGTGGCGGCTTGAAGTTTTGGATTAAGCTGTATAAAAGTTTTGTGCGACCTTTTTTGGATTACGGAAGTCCGGTATACAGCCCGCATCTCATTAAAAGTATTGATGATATCGAAAAAGTGCAAAAGTTTTTTACTAGAAGACTACCCAATATGCAAAATAAAAATTACACTCAGCGCCTCAAATAACTTTTGCAATGTGGTGTCGAACTTCAAAATCTAGAAATGCGTAGGCTTCAGAACGATCTGATACTTGTCTACCGAATTATAAATGGCTTAGTAGACTTAAAAGAGTCCGATTTCTTTGTTAGAGCACCAGTGACGTACACCAAAGGGCATTCTCGCAAATTATCCATCGTTTATTCTCGTCTTGACTGCAGAAAATTTAGCTTTGCAGTAAGAGCAATTGCCCCATGGAATGCTCTCTTGGAACAAACCATATCAGCTTTGACTGTAAAAAATTTTAAGAAAATGCTAAATTTCGAAACAAACAAACTAACACGTTTTCTCAAAGGCTCGGCGTCAGACGCTGTCCAAATCGGCGCCGCCGGGCCGATCCCCACCATATGAGCGTTCAAGCATAGATCCCTTATGTACTGTGCTGTAATTTTCGCTGTTATTAACTACATATCTTAGTTCTGTAATGTAAGAGTTTCGTGTGTGTGGAAGGAACCTATGTATGTTATAATTACGTATGTAGTACATGTATGCTGTAGTTTGGGGAAACAAATAAATAAATAAATAAATAAACATCCTCCTGTTATCCGCCACCACTTGGTTGATGATTGAAAAGGTCCACTCGCCCAGCCCACTCTCAAACCCAACTTTTAGCTTCGGTTTTAGGCTTAGGCTTAGGGTTAGGTTCAGACTTAGGCTTAGAGGCAAGTTTTTTTATGAAATCTCCGCCATGTGATGGATGATAGCAGGATATGTAAGGGAAAGTGTCTTTGTGCTGTGACTTCATATAATTAATCAGAGCACATGTGGCCTGATTCGCCCCTCTTGAAATTATTTGCTTCTAAATCTTGCACTCGTACTTGTTGTTAGCAGGGCTGACGGTAAAGAACGACCAAATAGGGCTTGTTTTAGTTATAAGGCATGGATAAATCTATAGCATTCAAACAATGCGTCACTCTACAGCATTTTTTAGCATCAAAAAGTTTAGCCAAAAAACAAGAAATATTAGTTAGACAGTATATTTTTGCAATGCGTCGGCGAATCATCAGTATTCGGTATTATTCGGTTCCGAGAATCCGCTTCGGTATTCGGTATTTTTGTATTCAGTTGCATCCCTATTTCCAACTTCTTGGGGAGGCGATTTGTGTCCGCCCGGATTTATTTGACCACACGCCGAAAACGCATAATCTGGGGTAGAACTTGATATAGCATGCAGTAATTAGATTTTGATGTGTAAAATAATAATCAGGAGATCGTCAGCAGTCGTTTGATACCACATTCAGTCGTCTGTGTTCAAAATTTCAAATTCGAGTGATCTCCCCAAGGGTGGGAATGTTAGAAAATTCAATTCAAATGTTAGAAACTGACGTGTTTGATGAATTGGAGTGTGAGCTAACATAAGGTGCAGTAGGAGAGAGCTGGTATGGTGCACGCCGAGTGTACGCGGCAGACGTCTCAGTCGGTGCTGAACGGTTGGTACGTGTTGGGAGACGAAATCGGACGCGGAGGATTCGGGAAAGTTCGGCTGGCCACCCACTGTCTGACCGGGGAGAAGGTGGCCATCAAGATAATCGACAAAAGAGCCATTGGAGTCAGTCTCTTTTTATCTATTTTGGTCTTAGTGACATTGAGTACTCACATTTTTTAAAAACCGTTTGTTCGCAGAGGGAACACGACAAAAAGTCCTACCTACGTATAATACCCAGTAGGTAAAGGGGCACCGACCAGCACAAATTAGCTACTGGTATGTTCGCCGCGTGCTGGCCCTTTCGTAATAGCGTCTTTAGGCGAACAAAGACTAACTTTTTAGTTGGCCTACTTTCTGAACGGATGTGTGATTGAGGAAGACTTGCCTCGAGTGACGACAGAGCAGGAAGCGCTTAAGACTCTGCAGCACCAAAACATTTGTCGTCTGTATGAGTGCGTCGAAACTGACGAAAACTTCTTCATCGTGCTTGAGGTGAGCTTTGCTGCTTCGTTTTCTGCTTGCGCCCCTTAATTTGACTCAAACCAGCGTTTGTTTCTCACCTAATACCTTAAATTGGAAGGCACAGCAGGATGTAACAGGGCCGGGGAGGGGGACGGGTTTTCCGTCAGGTCAGGTGCGGGGTCGAGGGGGCTTCGCCCATAGGAGAGTCCAAAATTTCAAAAAAGCTCCAGAACACCTGGAAATGCATTTTAGCACGTTTTTTCCGGTAAGGAGACTAAAAATTGGTATTTTAAACTGCAAAATAGCGTTTTAGAGCCAAAAAAACAAGCAAAAAACGATAAAATGGGCTTCTAAAAGCACCGATTGCTGTTATATATCAGCAGCGGAAACGCCAAATTCGGTTTCCAAAGGCTTTTCAAGCGAATTTTAAGCTAAAATTTTTAAAAATTAGATTTCTGAGTCAGTTTGTTAATACTGGAGAGCCTATACTAGTACTTGTTTTTTTGGGTCGGTGAAGAGGGAGTGCTTGGCCTTTCTAGGTAGGGGTAGCCGCTAGTACCTGTGTGGTTTACGGTTAGGCTGTTAGCACACCAGGGCCCGCATTCATAAAAATATCCTAAGCTTAGGACAACCTAAGGCGCATAGGACGTCCTATTTGGCCGTAGGATATGCTACGAGTATGACATCCTACGCCATATGATAGGATTATTCATAAAACAGTTTAGGATATCATACTCGTAGAAAAACCTAAGCGCCTTTTATTAGCGGTTTGAGCCAGCGCCACACGACATGTTTAGGAGGGAAATTCAAACCTGACTCATATTTTGTTGTTGGCACCGACCGGTCGCCAAGTTTGAGTCTAGAAGTAGTCATTTCTGTTCTGTAACCGTAATTTAGCCGTTCTTTCAATAATACAGAGCAAACGGATATGAAAGTAAAAAGCTAAGAACACTTCATTTTCAATGAAAACATGACTATTTAAATGTTTACTACTAATTTCAAGTTTATAATTATGTTTTCTAGCCGAGATATTGGTAGACAGGCAACCAACAGTGTTTCTCGCATGCAACGCACGCTAAAACCTACGTCCTAACCTAAGGTGCCGTAGGTAGCTCGCGACCTACCTGAGGTTTTCGTCCTACGCCATAGGATTTCCTAAGAGCCGCCATCCTAAGCAAAGTTTTATGAATTGTCCAAGGCGACGCCGATTAGGCGATCTAGCGGTACTATTAGGCGACAGGAATAATTTTTTTCTATAAGTCTGTGCGGCACCATAGGTTGCCACTAAAAGATAGCAGAACGGGTTTGTTCCACTTTCCTCCGTTCCACTTTCCTCCGTTCCACTTTCCTCCGCCCATATTCCACTTTCCTCCGTTTTGAAATTTTAGCATTATCTAACGAGTTTTGGTTCCTATACTAATTGTAACTGCATTAGGGAAATAGTTTAGCGAATTATAGTAGGCTTTATCGATTGAAGTCTCACAAATACATCACTAGACAGCACACAAATTACATGAGTTTTGCATTGCAAGAAGAAACTAGTGTTTGACAGTTGAATTACACAACTTAACAAAACAATAAACACAAAATAACAACTTAAATATGCAAACAAACCATACATGGGCCGGGGGGTATACCCCTCCCCCTCGAACGGGTTTACCCCTCCCTCCCCCACCCCCAACCCCTCCCGGAGAGAGGAAATTTTCGCTTATTTAAGGCAAAATAGGCGTTTTTTGGCCTTTTTTCGGGGACCCCCCCCCCCCCCCCGAGGTCTCCAACCCCCCTCCGGATTTTTCCGGCCCATGTATGAAACAAACCTCCGTTTTAGCCATGTTCGTCTATAGCTTGCCGCTGTATCTGTTGGTTGTGTTACAACGCCAATGCATCCGATTGACCTCAGGGTTCACTTCTGCTTGAAAGTATTGATAACCGCGATAAAAACGGCTTTCCTCGCTGAGTTTGAAATGAAAAGTAATAATCTCGTCAGCCGTTATAACTACGTAGTTCCGATCTACTGGTAGTAACCGTTCCCCAATCTCTAAACAAAACAACAGCTCAATCTATCAGCCCCAGACATACATAATTACCCATTGTCCCAACAGGTTAGTTGACATAACAATGTTAGCCCTAGGCTACCGGCCAGCTCATCGTTAATCCGCTCCTATTTACGCTACGCCTTAATATAAGGCCAACAAAGAGGGCCGAGAAGCAGAAAATCCTCCACTCTATTGGCAAAGATTACGCACTCATATAGCAGCACTGAACATACTTGTACACACTCTTAAGAGTCAGTCTCTGATTCGATCGAGTCTCCGCCCTTAACCCTATGTCAAGTTGAAAATCGAACATTTGCGTAGAGACCTGTGCGTTGTTGTACTAATAGGCATTCATGAGTTATGTTAAACCTGCAAAGGGTTTATGGATTTGACGCTCCATTCCCGAGATACAAGCCGCCAAAAATCGGCCCGCTTAACTATGGGACCAAAATTCTCAACTCGAATTTCTTTCGTACCAATAAGAGTTGGGACTAAAAAATTGGGGATTTTAGGTAACTTTTTGAGTAGTTTAAGAATTTTTGGTCCAAAAATATTTTTGAGTAAAAAATTTTTTTGCGACCACCTTTGGCCGGCCCTAGCTCGTCTGGAACCCCCCTACACAGTTTTTTTATTTCAGAATTTTGTAGCGCTATCAATTTGCCAGACTTTGGTGTAAAGCATTTTGGGCTGCGACCCGACATTCGTGAGATATCTGCCTCCGAATGGCCAAAACCGTGCAGAATTTGCTAGTTTTGCAGTAAACAAAGCTACGATGCCGGATTACTTTCATTATAATAAGAGTTGGGACTATTAAATTGGGGATTTTAGGTAACTTTTTGAGTAGTTTAAGAATTTTTGGTCCAAAATTATTTTTGAGTAAAAATTTTTTTGCGACCACCTTTGGCCGGCCCTAGCTCGTCTGGAACCCCCTACACAGTTTTTTTTTATTTCAGAGTTTTGTAGCGCTATCAATTTGCCAGACTTTGGTGTAAAGCATTTTGGGCTGCGACCCGACATTCGTGAGATATTCGCCTCCGAATGGCCAAAACCGTGCAGAATTTGCTAGTTTTGCAGTACACAAAGCTACGGTTTTGGCCATTCGGAGGCGAATATCTCACGAATGTCGGGTCGCAGCCCAAAATGCTTTACAACAGAGTCTGGCAAATTGATAGCGCTACAAAATTCTGAAATAAAAAAAACCTGTGTAGGGGTTCCAGACGAGCTAGGGCCGGCCAAAGGTGGTCGCAAAAAACATTTTTACTCAAAAATAATTTTGGACCAAAAATTCTTAAACTACTCAAAAAGTTACCTAAAATCCCCAATTTTTTAGTCCCAACTCTTATTATAATGAAAGTAATCCGGCATCGTAGCTTTGTGTACTGCAAAACTAGCAAATTCTGCACGGTTTTGGCCATTCGGAGGCGAATATCTCATGAATGTCGGGTCGCAGCCCAAAATGCTTTACACCAAGGTCTGGCAAATTGATAGCGCTACAAAATTCTAAAATAAAAAATACTGTGTAGGGGGGTTCCAGACGAGCTATAGTCCTTGTCAAAAAAGAGCAGATTGGCTGTTTTTTGTGAATAACTCATTATGGGTGCATCGGAGCGCTTTTAGCCTCATAACCAAAGTTGTAGAGTGGCTCGAGCTGGGTACTCTGGTACAACCTAATCTGCGCAACGCGCCATGGTAATGCTAATCTGCGCAACGAAAAAAAATCAGCTTTTTCTATAGTTGGGATGAACGCGAGTTTTTCAGTGAATTATAATCTACAGACCTCGGGGATTTTAAAAATGTATTCATATTTCTTCTAGGTGGAACGGTTCCAGAGTTATACACCATCAAATTTGGCCGAAAATGCTAAAAATGGCCATTTTTGGCGATTTTCAGATTTCTGGGGGGGGATTGAAATAACTCTGGACCAACTCAGCCGATTCGGCTGAAATTCACATATATGGTGTAAAATTTAGTTTTACATCGATTGAGACACATAAGAACCCTGAAAAATTGACCCTGATACCGTAATCCCGATTTTTTCAACTTTAGGTCATTTGATTTTTTTCTGCTGCTATGTAGAAGCTTAACCCGTCCACTGTGGTTAAAAATGTACTTTACAGTGTTTTGAATCGATTTCAGTCCGTTCTGAAGCCATTCGAATACTGTAGTGTGTGGTCCTGGCACGAAAATTGCTTTTTGTCAATTTACATTGTTCCTGCGGCAAAGAAATGCCCTATAGAGTAGGCACTATAGCGAGGTGTAGGGAAACTAGGCCAGTCAGTCACAGTCGTATGCAGTCAGACAAAGCGTAAAACGTAGTATGCAGATGAGAGGAATAAACAGGAGCTCATACAATACGTACGAAGAACAACTTAAATTGCACAATACGTACATACGTACTTTCAACACTCCTCCTCAATTTAAGGTTACACTACAATACACAAAGTCAAACAACTACAATAAGAGGTTAGTATCAGACAAAAAATGTCTCGGTTTTGACTTCTTGCCGATTCAACGGCCTGACCTTGCGTCTTCGCTTTCTGGTAACGATTTTCCAGCCGACATCAGCTGTTGGATCATCTGAGTAGCCAGCTCCTCCTGAGCTGGCTCCTCCTGAACCTGATACCCTTTGCTGGGTAGCTGAAACAGTCGGCACAGCACACACACCAGAAGCAAGACCGTTACAACCTCTAACGTCACAGTTGAACGCAGACCCACTTGTTTTGTTCACCAGCACCCGGGGCTCCGCTGGTTGAGTCAAGTTCGGCTTCGATTTTGATTCACTAAAACTGACATTGAGCACATAGGAGTTGTCACGAAGCGAACCAGTCAAAAAGGTCTGACCGGAAGAGTCACAGACAGACACGTTACCGCCAAGGAATTGGGTGCAATAGCCAAGGTCAGAAGCAGCTCGAACAGAAAACAGGGTACCATTGAGCTTTGGCACAAAAAGCACACCAGACAGATAGAAGCGCCGATGACCAGCCAAAAAATGGAGGTCACCTTTGCCCTCGGCAGAAATACGGTAGCCATTAGCAACTGCAACGGAAACAGGACACTTGAATCTCTGGTAGTTTCGCAGCAAACTAAAGCAAGGTGTCATGTGGTGACTGGCGCCGGAATCAACCAGTAAAAGAGAGGGACTGGAGACCGTAGAGTAAGCGTGAGCAGTGATGGCGAAACACGAGTCATTCACGGTAGTGGCGCTAGCAACATTCGCAGAATCGCCTTCTTCCCCCATAGCACCAGTACCGTCTGACTTAGGAGTGGGACACACGCTCTCGGTATGACCACGACCACCACAGTTAAAGCACTTGATAGTGTTGAAACTAGCACTGCCCAATTTGCCACGAGTAGAAGCACCTCTACCTCGGGCAAGCACTCTGCCTCTGGTCTTATCTTTGCCACAAGCCGCGCAAGCATTGCCACAACTAGACTGACCTGAAGTACCGTGCCGCAGGCGCCATTCATCGTCAAGTTGAGAGGCCAAGTTGTCAAGCGTGTAGGGACGATCAGCTGGAGCAGTATGCAGAGTGTTCATGATGGCCGACCGACAGCCTTCCCAACCAAAGGGAAGTTTGTGGAGTGTCTGAACCACTTGCATTGTGGGCTTCACAGCTTGTCCCATACCGGAGAACTGGTCGTAGAGCTTCTGACGACTGGCGATCCATTCACTGGGCAACTGAACGTCACTAAACGGAACCTGCAACTCGCCTTCGATGGACAAAAGAGACACATCTGAATGCCGCTCGAATTTATCGCTCAGAAGCCGCCACAGCGCGTCAGGACTTGAATCATCAGCTACGTGGATAGCGCGCAAAACTTCCACAGAAAGAGCAGAAGACAAGTAGAACATCGCTAAATGGCGGCGCTTGGTGTAGTCTTTGAGCGCTTTTTGATACTGTTGAGTAGCAGCAGCATTGCCGACGCGAGCGCCGGCAAGCTGAACCTCGTCGTGTGCGGCAGCATCAGGGTTGTTAGGGGGGTGCTCTTCACCACTAACTATGTCCCACAACTCAAAGGCTTTGAGATAGTTCGAAACAGTCAATTTCCAGGTGGGCCAATTACTGAAGGTAAGAGAAGGTAACTTATCTGCCATTGGAGCTGACTGTTCGACGGGAGCAGAGCAGGAAGAAGTGAGTGAGTGGAGACGACGGCGCGGTGGCAACGGCACTTGAGCTGTCGATCAACAAGCGAAAAAACACTCAGCGTAGGCTGGGCCCATAACCTATAGCGAGGTGTAGGGCAGCGAGTGTTTTATTACACAAGAGACGTCCGTACAGCGCAGCATAAAGTGGCACAAGTGGTTAGCGAGATAAAGGAAACTAGGCCAGTCAGTCACAGTCGTATGCAGTCAGACAAAGCGTAAAACGTAGTATGCAGATGAGAGGAATAAACAGGAGCTCATACAATACGTACGAAGAACAACTTAAATTGCACAATACGTACATACGTACTTTCAACAGGCACTAAGGGTTTTCATGGTCAGGGAATCCATTGCTGACATAACTATAATCACTGGGATACTGTATTTTGAGGTCCCAACACGAAAATTGTTATTTTGCGTTCATGCATGCCTGGTGCAAGGAAGGGCTCTATAGAGCAGGCAATAAAGGTTTTCAGGGGTGGGGAATCTATTTATGACATAACCATCATCGCTGGGTTACTGTATTTTGAGGTCCCAACGAGAAAATTGTTATTTTTTGCTATTTGGGTGTTTCTGTTGCAGGGGAAAGCTGGATAGGGAGAGTAAACAAAAATAAGTTTATTTATTATTTGTTCCAGGACCACAATATACAGTAATCCAGTAATATTCGCTATGCCCTGAATGAATTCGCTGATGCCGAAATCCTTTTGTGCTTGTCAATTTATCGTTTTCTTGCAACAGGAACACCCAAATAGCAAAAAATAACCATTTTCTCGTTGGGACCTCAAAATACAGTAACCCAGCAATGATGGTTATGTCAGAAATAGATTCCCCACCCCTGAAAACCTTTACTGTCTGCTCTATAGAGCGTTTCCTTGCACCAGGCATGCATAAACCCAAAATAACAATTTTCGTGTTGGGACCTCAAAATACAGTATCCCAGTGATTATAGTTATGTCAGCAATGGATTCCCTGACCATGAAAACCCTTAGTGCCTACTCTATAGGGCATTTCTTTGCCGCAGGAACAATGTAAATTGACAAAAAGTTATTTTCGTGCCAGGACCACACACTACAGTATTCGAATGGCTTCAGAACGGACTGAAATCGATTCAAAACACTGTAAAGTACATTTTTAACTACAGTGGAGGGGCTAGCTTCTACATACCAGCAGAAAAAAATCAAATGACCTAAAGTTGAAAAAATCGGGATTACGGTATCAGGGTCAATTTTTCAGGGTTCTTATGTGTCTCAATCGATGTAAAAATAAATTTTGCATCATATATGTGAATTTCAGCCTGATCGGCTGAGTTGGTCCAGAGTTATTCCAATCCCCCCCCAGAAATCTGAAAATCGCCAAAAATGGCCATTTTTAGCATTTTCGGCCAAATTTGATGGTGTATAACTCTGGAACCGTTCCACCTAGAAGAAATATGAATACATTTTTAAAATCCCCGAGGTCTGTAGATTATAATTCACTGAAAAACTCGCGTTCATCCCAACTATAGAAAAAGCTGATTTTTTTCCGTTGCGCAGATTAGCATTACCATGGCGCGTTGCGCAGATTAGGTTGTACCAGAGTACCCAGCTCGAGCCACTCTACAACTTTGGTTATGAGGCTAAAAGCGCTCCGATGCACCCATAATGAGTTATTCGCAAAAAACAGCCAATCTGCTCTTTTTTGACAAGGACTATAGCTCGTCTGGAACCCCCCTACACAGTATTTTTTATTTTAGAATTTTGTAGCGCTATCAATTTGCCAGACCTTGGTGTAAAGCATTTTGGGCTGCGACCCGACATTCATGAGATATTCGCCTCCGAATGGCCAAAACCGTGCAGAATTTGCTAGTTTTGCAGTACACAAAGCTACGATGCCGGATTACTTTCATTATAATAAGAGTTGGGACTAAAAAATTGGGGATTTTAGGTAACTTTTTGAGTAGTTTAAGAATTTTTGGTCCAAAATTATTTTTGAGTAAAAATGTTTTTTGCGACCACCTTTGGCCGGCCCTAGCTCGTCTGGAACCCCTACACAGGTTTTTTTTATTTCAGAATTTTGTAGCGCTATCAATTTGCCAGACTCTGTTGTAAAGCATTTTGGGCTGCGACCCGACATTCGTGTGATATTCGCTTCCGAATGGCCAAAACCGTAGCTTTGTGTACTGCAAAACTAGCAAATTCTGCACGGTTTTGGCCATTCGGAGGCGAATATCTCACGAATGTCGGGTCGCAGCCCAAAATGCTTTACACCAAAGTCTGGCAAATTGATAGCGCTACAAAAATCTGAAATAAAAAAAAACTGTGTAGGGGGTTCCAGACGAGCTAGAAAGGTGGTCGCAAAAAAATTTTTACTCAAAAATAATTTTGGACCAAAAATTCTTAAACTACTCAAAAAGTTACCTAAAATCCCCAATTTAATAGTCCCAACTCTTATTATAATGAAAGTAATCCGGCATCGTAGCTTTGTTTACTGCAAAACTAGCAAATTCTGCACGGTTTTGGCCATTCGGAGGCAGATATCTCACGAATGTCGGGTCGCAGCCCAAAATGCTTTACACCAAAGTCTGGCAAATTGATAGCGCTACAAAATTCTGAAATAAAAAAACTGTGTAGGGGGTTCCAGACGAGCTAGGGCCGGCCAAAGGTGGTCGCAAGAAATTTTTTTACTCAAAAATATTTTTGGACCAAAAATTCTTAAACTACTCAAAAAGTTACCTAAAATCCCCAATTTTTTGGTCTCAACTCTTATTGGTACGAAAGAAATTCGAGTTGAGAATTTTGGTCCCATAGTTAAGGGGGCCGATTTTTGGCGGCTTGTATCTCGGGAATGGAGCGTCAAATCCATAAACCCTTTGCAGGTTTAACATAACTCATGAATGCCTATTAGTACACCAACGCACAGGTCTCTACGCAAATGTTCGATTTTCAACTTGACATAGGGTTAAGGGCGGAGACTCGATCGAATCAGAGACTGACTCTTAAGAGTGTGTACAAGTATGTTCAGTGCTGCTATATGAGTGCGTAATCTTTGCCAATAGAGTGGAGGATTTTCTGCTTCTCGGCCCTCTTTGTTGGCCTTATATTAAGGCGTAGCGTAAATAGGAGCGGATTAACGATGAGCTGGCCGGTAGCCTAGGGCTAACATTGTTATGTCAACTAACCTGTTGGGACAATGGGTAATTATGTATGTCTGGGGCTGATAGATTGAGCTGTTGTTTTGTTTAGAGATTGGGGAACGGTTACTACCAGTAGATCGGAACTACGTAGTTATAACGGCTGACGAGATTATTACTTTTCATTTCAAACTCAGCGAGGAAAGCCGTTTTTTATCGCGGTTATCAATACTTTCAAGCAGAAGTGAACCCTGAGGTCAATCGGATGCATTGGCGTTGTAACACAACCAACAGATACAGCGGCAAGCTATAGACGAACATGGCTAAAACGGAGGTTTGTTTCATACATGGGCCGGAAAAATCCGGAGGGGGGTTGGAGACCTCGGGGGGGGGGGTCCCGAAAAAAGGCCAAAAAACGCCTATTTTGCCTTAAATAAGCGAAAATTTCCTCTCTCCGGGAGGGGGGGGGGGTGGGGGAGGGAGGGGTAAACCCGTTCGAGGGGGAGGGGTATACCCCCCGGCCCATGTACGGTTTGTTTGCATATTTAAGTTGTTATTTTGTTTATTGTTTTGTTAAGTTGTGTAATTCAACTGTCAAACACTAGTTTCTTCTTGCAATGCAAAACTCATGTAATTTGTGTGCTGTCTAGTGATGTATTTGTGAGACTTCAATCGATAAAGCCTACTATAATTCGCTAAACTATTTCCCTAATGCAGTTACAATTAGTATAGGAACCAAAACTCGTTAGATAATGCTAAAATTTCAAAACGGAGGAAAGTGGAATATGGGCGGAGGAAAGTGGGACACGCCAGCAGAACGATGCAAACAGCACAACAGCAATTAAAACAAAGCATAACAAAAATAGCAAACCAATTTCAAGGATTCATTTAAAAATTAAGTGCAACAGCATGGATGGATAAATTCCAACTCAATGAGCATTCATTAAGTAGATAGGGCCCGACCGGATATCCGGATCCGGCCGGATATGGCCATACCCAGATCCGGTACCGGATCCGGATATTACCTGCCGGATATCAGTCACAGATGAGAAAACGTGATTTTTTACGTACACTGTATTTGAACATAAACATTGCATTCGACTGGATTCTGGCTACAATACTGGATCCTCGCTTTAAGGATAAAGTAAGGCTAAATCCTAATTATTAGGATTAGAGTATACTATGCTGCTAATATGGTGCAGGCTTTCACATCGCAGAAGCTGCTGCTTGGGCGCGTGTCCGCTTGGAACTGATATTGAATGCCGAAAATCACTGGTTAAAGGTTTAGGTTTACTGGTGTAAAGGGGGCTGGGCCAATCGACTGTCTACATACTCCCCTACCTACCAATCTGCATTAAAGCTACTAGAAAATCACTACCAAGATTGAAAAAGAATAAACAAAAAACAACAACAAGTTACACAGAGGCTTTTGTCTTAGCTCTCCTAATAGTGAGTGTGCTGTAATCAATAAACAAATCAGATCGATCATTGTCTCGCATTTCGCGCAATTCATTCCGCAAGTCGAACGCTTTCTTCGCTTGCCATGTAGTCAGGTCTGTGCCAATGAACACACTCGAACACTGCGGCTTCGCCATCAAAACCGCACGCTTTCTGGAGAGAATGGTCTTCTTTGCAGCCAAGTCCCTTAGCTCGACAACCACCTTCTGTCCATTCTTTGAAATTACAGTCCGAATGTTGGAAATCGTAGCAGAGTCAACTCTTAGGTCAGAGAAAACGTCCTTGACCAACTGAGAGACGTCCTGAGGCTTCGTCTGACTGGTGACCAGCCCATTGATCACAATATTTAGGTCCCGTCGCTGTCGCTCACGCACTTCGCGCTCCCAATCACAAATACGCACAAGTTCTGAGTGCACTTTGTCGTAGGATGCTGTTGGATTGGGAATAGGCAGTCCTTTTGTGGCCATACGCAAAACAGAGGTGTAAGTCTTTGGGGCAGAAGCAGATTTGGACAGCTGACTCAAGTCCTCTGTTACTTTGGCCAGCTGCACAGACATCGTCTCTATTTTCTTCATCAGGGAGGTCAAGACCTGTTCCGGTTGGTCTGTCTGAGCCGGGGAATCTCTAGTTTCAGCAACAGAAAGTAGCGTAGGCAAGGTTGGTACCTGGTCACGTTTGATCGTCATGTAGCAGTCACAACAGCAAATAGCAAGAACCATTCCGTCTCTTCACTTGACATAGGGATAAGGGCGGAGACTCGATCGAATCAGAGACTGACTCTTAAGACTGCTGGCTCGATTTCGGAAGGCGATCGCTCCTCTCTGAAGCCCGAAAATGTAGAAATGTTGTTGTTTAACAAGTATAACTTGCGTTGTTTGAACTACAATTATTAGATGTTGTTTTGAATCAACTGTTATAGAACAAAGAAGTGTATATATGTGGTTTATTGCATTCTAAAAAATTTTAAGTTGATCAATGATATCCGGCATATCCGGATCCGGCCGGATATGGGCATATCCGGATCCGGATCCGGTAGACATTTGTATCCGGTCGGGCCCTATAAGTAGAGTATCGGGATTTCTGCACATGTCGCCATACATGGGCCGTGGGGGTCCGGGGGTTTGCCCACACCCCAACTTGGGCTCCTCAACCCCCCAAACAACCCCACCCGCCCACCTTAATCCGACTTTTGTTCCTGACCCACACACCGAAATCGCCGCGACCCCCCAAGCCGGCAGGCCTACCCCAAAATTTTCGAATTTTGACTGCCGCCAACCCATTTTTTCGGCCCATGTATGCATGTCGCAGAACATTTATAAAGCGCCGGATGGATGGACCCGCCGCATCAAATTCTCGCTGCGAAACTCCGTGAGCTGCTTGCACAAAATTATTGGTGCGATCGTCTGCATCCAGTGTGTTAATGAACATAGCAACCAGAAAAATCGGTGGCCTACCCGACGGCCGCTCGCGTGCTCGACGCAAGCTGGGGAATAAGGGCAAATGCCAGAATCTGAGTTAGAAACAATCAGGGCAGGTGAATATAGATTTGTTTAGCTATAAGTTAACGAGTTGTAAAATTACCGAGACATGATTTTAGTGCCACTTAGCCATGCATAGTTAAAAATAGCGCATTTAGGCTATTTTGCTGTACATGGCCCTTGACTGATTCGGATGGACCGCCTAATTGGTACTATTACCTATTAATGTTTTTTGTCGCCTAATAGTACCATCGCCTAATAGGCGTCGCCTAATAGTACCATCGCCTAATAGGCGTCGCCTAATAGTACCGTACCGCGCGCGGCGTCCTAAGCGGCCAGATTTAGGAAATCCTACGTCCTAAATTGTTTTATGAATACGGGCCCCGAAATAGCCTTTTTTCGTCTTTGTCAAAAATATAGAAGTAGTCATTTGTCTGGGGCTCTTTTGTTAGGTGTTTTGCGTTTTCTTTTCCTGGCGTCGTTGGCAGTCACCTGTTAACTTGTGATTTGAGTACAGTTGCGGTGGCAAGTTGTTCGACTATATCGTGAAGAAGGAGTGGCTGCGAGAGCCTGAGGCAAGGCATTTCTTCCGACAGATAGTGGCCGCCATCTCCTACGTGTACGAAGCCACCTCAACCCGGTACCTTATTATTTCTTGTGTTGGCGCTACTAAAGCAACTAGACTATAGCAGAAACGGTTGTGTTGTAGGAGAATCTGCTACTGACGGAGCATCTTCAACTAAAACTGATCGACTTCGGTCTCTGCGCCAATCCGCAGTTCGGGCTGAACAAAGTCTTGGAGACCTGTTGTGGCAGTTCCGCCTACGCCGCCCCCCGAACTGGTTGCCGGTCAGAAGTATCTGGGAAATGAGGTACTCACTTCCTTTCTCTTACTGTCACAGTCTTCAGACAGTCAGGCACTTAACGCCGTTTATGGTGCTGGCATATTATGGTACCCCCACCCCACGTTCGGCCACTGTGGTGGTACCATTATATTGTACCGGCACTATATGGTACCCCTACCTTGGCATTGGTATCTGTACCACTCCCTTCAGATTTTTTATGGTATTGATACCACATAATATGGTACTGTACTGGCACCATGCCACCAGATACGGTATGGTACCGCTACAGTCCCCGAACGTGGGGGGTACGTTTATATGGTACCGGCACCATAAATGGGCAGTAGCATAAACGTCGTTAAGTGACAGACTGTGAGAGTGTCTTTCCCGACTTGTATGGTGCGGTCAGCCACTTGAGATTTTTGATGTGGCCCATGTATGTTAGTTAAACCTCTCAGAATCACCCAAGCACTATCTCGCGGAATTTGGACGCAAACCCTTGACCCCATTCATGGGCCGGGAGAGTTAGGGGTTTATCCCGTCCTCGTTGGTCAATACTCCCCAACGGTCGACAATACCCCGCCCCTCGCTCTCGGAGGGAAAAATTTTGGCTTTTTAAAAGCAAAAATAGGCGCTATTGCCCTCCCGGAGACGACCTCCAGGTTTTTCCGGCCCAAATCGGTGTGGGTTGAGCTGTTTTATAGTAATTGCAGTATTTTACCTAATGGATCCAGACAAGTGAAAAGTCGGTAGTTAGTTATGTGATGCGGTATCAGTTCTGCTGTAATCGGTCGGTTTGGCTGGTTCGGAATGGCCGAGCAAAACTGAATTAGATTGTGTTGTTTAGTTAGACGTCTGGTCAATGGGTCTGCTGTTGTACGCGTTGCTGTGCAGCTGTTTGCCGTTTGAGGACGACAATATGCAAGTGTTGTATCGCAAAATACTGGTACTACCTTTTCTAGTGTTTATTTTTTATTTTCTAACTTCCCATACAACAGACAGCAAATTTTGAGCGCTTTACCTACCTACTTCTCGTAACAGTTGCCGATTTCTTTCTTAGTTGCAATAATCCAATTTTCGACAGAGCTCAACGACGCACCCCGGCCCATGTAGTACAATGTATGTGTCACTAAGTGTGGGTTTGGTTTGAGCTGGGCAGGTACGACGAGCCGTCATGGCTGTCGGTGGAGAGCAAATCACTGCTGCGGGAGATGTTGCAAGTGGACCCTCGCCGAGGAATCACCACTAAACAGTTGCAGAGTCACGTCTGGGTCAACAAAGACTATAATCCGCTTAAGTGGAGGACTATCTACGACGTACCTCTCTTTATTATATAGCTCTCGCTTCACAGACAGCAGCACTTTGTTTCAGACGAGTCTAGTCGACCCCGACTGCGCCAGAGAGTTGGCTTCGTACCAGGCAATCAGCGTTGAACAAGACCACGCAGCAAATTCGAAAGGTGGGCTGAGTAGAAATATAGCCCCCACTCCACCTGAGACTTTTCCACCCCTCCGATTTTCTGGCAAGTTATTTGTAGCACTTCTTACCAGCAATTAAACGCACTATTTACAACCTGTGTTTGAGCCAAAATAAGCGGTTTTTTTATAATTGTTGGCCGAAAATTGTCTATGTTTGAGCTCTTTTTATTGCAGTACCCCCTGAATTTAGGGTCAGACCTAGGGATGCAACCGAAGTTCGGTATTATTCGGTATGAACCGAATAATTCGGTTACTAGTACTATTCGAATTCGGTATTCGAATTCGGTATTTTTCAAACCGAATAATACCGAATATTGGAAAACCGTTAAAATTGCACTGTTTTGCTTAAATTTGCAGAAATCACCGAGATATCTCTTCTTTTACATCTCTCTGTTCATTTACTATGCTAAAATTTTGGCAAACAATTACTATTCAAACAAAAAGTCAACGAACTTCAAGGTCAAGGTTTAACTTACATAATAATAAACAACAACATTTCGGCCTTTTCAGTTCCCAATAGACTACGCTATCAGCTTTCCACTTCTTAACCTAAGCGTTTGTTTTATCTCTCAAATACAACGTATAAAATCCCATCTACATTGTATCTTTTCAAACGACTCATCCAATCTAAGTTGTATGCCTGAGCTGCCAGCTCCGGTGCTTACAGTAGTACTGGATGGATGCTCCCTTCCTCCAACTTTCTGTATGCGTTTGTGAAATAGCTTCCTGTTATCGGCCACATTCCATGTAATTGAGATGACCCTTTCGCCCAACCCGCAGTCAAACCCAACTTTTAGCTTCGGTTTTAGGCTCAGGCTCAGGCTTAGGGGCAAGTGTTTTTATGAAAAATTTTCAGCATGACCGCCCTAAAAACTCCAAAGTTTTTCGGTCACCGCCTGAATTAATCTTGATACTGTCTCCGTGAATGGAAAATGTACAATTTAAAATATACGTAGTATTGTATAAAAAAAGTAAAAGCTAGTAAGTAAGTAGTAAAAGCTATAAAAAAGAAAATTTTTAAATTTTTAACAGCAAACTACCATTTTGGCAGTTAGAAAGATGAACTGGGTCGAGTTTTCCTTGTAATGTAGTTGCAACAAAATCTTCTTAGGCACCTAAAAAAACGTTGACGTTTTCGATGATACCAAACCCCACACCTGCAACGTTTTTCTGACGTTCAACTGACTACCCTAGCCCCTCTCTAAACGTTGTAGTTTATGGACAGCTCCAAATAAAGATGCACCTTGTCATTTGTACAGGCTAGCTGAGCCTGAAGCATATGAGCGGAAATTGCGGAAACTCTGAGGGGCAGCGCTTGGGTCCTCTCTGAGATTTCAGGTTATCACCAACATTTGGCTCACTTGTAATCTGACCGGCTGATGAATTTTTCAGAAAATTTTTTCTTTTTTTAAATTATTCTTGTTAGTATACATTAAGAGCTGAAGAGAGAGAGAGATTTACTGGCAAAACAACAATGACAAAAGGGTTAGACCAGTGTGGGTTATATAGTGCGAATCTTTTGCATCACTCCCCCCCAAACGAGCGCTGATCTGCGGGCACGTCCGAGCCTGACGATCGTCTGGTATCACGAACAATGGGAGAGCAGGAACTGTGAGAACCGGGAGAGTAGAAGCCGTGGGAATGAGAGCCAGAAGCCGACCGAGAAGCAGTGGGTGTAATGTTGAGCGCCACATAGTGAGGCTGGCCATCCACAACATCAAATTGAACCTCCTCTCTGCCGCACATCGCAAGCTGGGACACAGAAGAGTGAAGTTGAGATGGGAGAAAGAAGTAGTGCTGAGGAGAATCGGAGCTTGAGATGAATCCATAGCGAGAGTTGAACCATGTGATGACACCGGTGGCTCTGCTAGCGAATGGCGTGAGCTGGTGTGCACCTTCCTCGGACGAGTGTCGACGTGGCCGCCTCTGTGCCTGACAAGCGTCCTGATGTGAAGGGGAAGGAGAGCACAGCTGAGAGTTGAGAAGAGCAGTACGGCGAACGACTGGATGAACAGGAGAGACAGGAGTTGACTTGATAGGAGTAGACTGGGAAGAGACGGGTTGCAAATGACACTGGCGGGCGAGATGGCCGACTTTGTCGCACTTGTAACACCTGGGAGGGGAACCAGTGGACGCGCGTTGTTGTGGGGGTGAAGAGGGAGACGAACGTTGAGTGAGAGAGTTGTGAACCGCTTGCTCGGTGTTGTGGTACTTGATGGCCTCTGTAACCACCGCGTGGATGTCATGAGGGCGAGTTGGATCTGAGAGATGGTGAACCATGTGTTTCTTGACGTGGTGAGGAAGCAGATTGATGTAGAAAGCGGAGGCGAGGGTGTTGGCATCAGGGAGACGAGAGAACTGTTGCTTGAAAAAGTGGGAAAACTTGATGACGTCAGGAGTTGGCTGATGTTGAAGGAGTGAGAGGGTGATGTGGATCGGAGATTCTTCGGGTTGCAACAGCGGCTCCAATGCGGCGAGAGCTGACTCCAGAGTTGTGGTTTGGTCCGGTGGAAGCGAATGGAATTGTTGTCGCGCGTCAGGGTCGAGAGCGTCTTCGAGAACCTTGTACCATTGCAGACCAGACTGCTGTACGAAGGAGGTGACGCCAGCGGACCAGTGAGCGAAGGAGACATCGTTGGCTGACTGATCAAAACAGTAGACAGAAGGATGCTGAAGGTTGACGGAAAGCTGAGGATGTCTGGGCGGACGCTCGCGGAGACTTGTTAGGAGGTGGAGCACTTGTTGTTGTTGCTGCTGATGGGCTTGTTGTTGCTGCTGGTGAACGGCCAGGAATTGTTGCATCTGCTCTTGTTGTTGTTGTTGATAGAACTCTTGTTGCCGTAGGAGGGCTTGTACCAATGAAGGCTGTTGAATGGGGGTTTCATCAAGGTTGTGCAGACGGGAGGCAGCAGGGAGAGGCATTGAACAAGCGGGAGAGACATCTGTGGTATTTGAGAGATGAGTTGAGGAAGTAGAAGAGGAATGGGAGACTGGAGCGGCCTTAGGCTTGTGACGAGGTGAGCGTCTAGACGGCTGAGCGGGTTGAGCGAGCTTGGTCTTTGGCTTGGGCATAGTGGCAAACACAACACAACAATGAATCCCGGGTCTGAGAGGCACCAAAATGAAGAGAGAGAGAGATTTACTGGCAAAACAACAATGACAAAAGGGTTAGACCAGTGTGGGTTATATAGTGCGAATCTTTTGCAGAGCATACACAGGCAGGAAAAATCCGGAGGAGGGAATGGAGACGTTGGGGGGTCCAGAAAAAAGGCCGAAAAACGCCTATTTTGCCTTAAATAAGTGAAAATTTTCTCCCTCCGGGGGCGGGGGGTGAGGGAGGGGGGATGGCCGGCCGAGGAGGTGGTATTGGCCGGCGAGGGGAGGGGTATGCCCCACACCCCCGGCCCATGTATGATTAACAGAGGTCTTCCCCACCCAAAATTGGCCTGGATTGGGCCCTCTGCGATCATCGCCCCCCACTAGCAAGAGCCGGGCCGGCTCTGCCCATTTAGGATTTTTGGCACGCCTGGCCGGGATCAATTTTTGAGAGGCGGGCCGGGCCGGCCGTGTTGGGCATGCACAGCAGAAATTTTAGAGCGAAATTAAAATTAAGCACAAAATAGAAATACGCACTCGTTTTTCTGTTTTAAAATGCTACTTTTGAAAGCTTAACTTTAATTTTAGCTTTCAGTTTGAGAATTCAGACCAAATTTTCAAAACTTTAGTTAGACAAAGCAAAAACCAATGGGCCGGAAAAATCCGGAGGGGGGGTGGGGGGGGGGGGTTTGAGACCTCGGGGGGGGGGTCCCCCCCCCCCCGAAAAAAGGCCTATTTTGCCTTAAATAAGCGAAATTTTCTCCCTCCGGGAGGGGGGGTGGAAGGCCGAGGGGGTGGTATGGACGGCCGAGGGGGGGTATGGCCGGCCGAGGGGGAGGGGTATACCCCCCTTACCCCCCGGCCCATGTATGGCCGGGCTGGATTTTGATGCCGGGCGGATATCCCTCTGCTGAAAGGCCTGCTGGGCCTGGCCGAGCCCAAAAAAACGTGCCCATGGATGCTACCTTATTCCATGGTGGGGGGGCATATGGACTTGGAATCGATCCATAGAACAGAAAACAACTGGCGTTAGTAAGCCATAAGCGCAACACAAGATCCACACGACTCAGACGCATTCAGCAGTGCCGTGGCGATTGCCTTTGCGCGGGTGTAGTTATTGGCTAGTTGGGCTTTGGAGCTAAAAAGTTGATATCCTGTTCTTTACATCTTGGATACTGACTCCAATAACTAACCTTTATTCATATATCCACTATTGTGATAGGGGATACTTTGCAGAGATTTGTATTTGAGACGATTTGTAACCGTTTGTAAATTGGTGAAACAGGCCCCTGGCTGGTCCTTTTCTAAGAAATATATTCGAATGTGTACTTTGAGTTGATCACTGACCGTTTATCTGGTTGCAGTGCCCGGTCCAACTCCAAGCTCAGTCCGTCCACACCGGTCTCTCCCTGTCTGAGTACGCCGCCGGGCAGTGGCAAATGGACGCCGCGCAGCAAAACCAAGACGCCGCATCGACAGCGAGGCATGTTGGCCAGCGTGGAGCGGAAGGTGGACAAGATGATCAATCTACTGATGCCGCGCAAAGTCCGGCCCGAACACCCCACCGTGCTCAAACACACGCACCAGGTCGGCTCCTCAACTCTTTCTTTCTGCCGCCATTCTTATTACCAATCTTTTTGGCGCGGTGGTTTGGTTGCATATAAAAGACGAACGACCTGTAAAAGGTAGCGTATACCAGGGCTGTTTGTTTTCCGGAAAAAAACTCAAGCCGGTTTTTTTCCGGTTTTTTTCCTGTTTTTTTCCGGTTTTTTTCCAAAAGTTATTTTCCGAGATGACAGAAAAAAATTTTTAACAATCGCTTTTTATTGCAGAATTCAACGAAATAGCGTGAGTCTTAATACAAAATGCACTAATTTCATGTTTTAGAGTGGTAATTTGATTTTAAAACACCAAAAATACAATAATAAAAGTTGCCTGAAAATGGTACCAGTATTTTTTGCGAAAAACAGCTAAGATACAATTGTATGCCAATGGAAATGCTTGTAAGGCTTCTATTAACGTAAATTCAAAGCATTGGAAGCGAATTTAACCAGTTATTGTGTCTATTTCCTTTAAAAACTTACTTGAGTTTTTTTCCGCATTTTAGTTTTTTTCCGAGCCCCTAGGAAAAAAACCGGTTTTTTTTTCGAAAAAAAACGAAAAAAAACGAGGAAAAAACCGACCCAACAGCCCTGGCGTATACCTTATCACACTCTATAGATACCTGACCTACCACATCTACAATACAGATAAATGTGGCCACCTCTTTTTTCGAACTTTATTCAAGCGGTTTGCTCTCGCTCTTGGTCAGTTCTTTATCAATTTGGTTCAAACTTTCAGCTAACTTTAAGACAAAAAGATATTGTGCAAGTTTAGCGCCAAAATTTTAACTCGTGCTTGTTTTATAAACCGAAGACTAAGAATCAGTGTGATGATACATGTAACAGGTCCCGGCCGGTGGTGGGGGAGGTGGCTTCCGTCAGTTAGGGCGAGGTGGTTTTCGTCCACAGAGGGTCCAAAATTTCCGAAAGCTCCAGAACGCCTGGAAATGCGTTTTAGCATGTTTTTTCAGTGAAAAACGATAAAAACGGCTTCCAAAAACACCGATTTCTCTTAAATGTCAGCAGTGGAAACGCCAAATATGGTTTCCTAAGGCTTTTCAAGCGAATTTTAAGAATTATTTCTTTAGACAGTTTGTTAGTACAGGAGCCGCTACTAGTACTTTCCCTTTTGGGGCCTGGGAGGGGTCCCTAAACTGTGTCGGGGAGGGAACAGTTGCACAGGCCAAAAATTTCAAAGCCACTCTTCACAGACAAAATTGAACTACTGCAAAAATTCAACTGAAAGGCTGCCCATCGCTCTTTCAAATATGACTAGGCATGATTTTAAAATGATTAACCAAAGGCTACGAGAGATCATTCTGATCCTTATGAGAAAAGAGCGAACACAGCTAAACACATGCGTAGTCTATGCGAACAAGCGAATAAAGGTTGGTGTTGACCTAAAAGAGAGAATGCATAGTTTAGGCGCTGGTCAACGTCTCTACCACTTCCACCGACGATCCTAACTTGGTGTTGCGCGAGTTGATTGGCGGTTTCGAGGCCAAAGTAGAGATGTGCACGGGCACCTTTTTTCCGGCCCGGCCCGGCCCGGCGGGCCGATCAGGTGAGGCATGCCCGGCCCGCCATGCCCGGCGGGCATCAAAATCGGGCCCGGCCCGGCCCGGGGGGCCTGAAAATGGTGCCCGGCCCGGCCCGGCCCGCCCAAAATCCGGCCCGGCCCTGTCCGGCCCGTTAATTTTGCTTTGTCTTACTAAATTTTCGAAAGTTTGGCATGAATTTTCAGATTAAAAGCTAAATTTCATGTTAAGCTTTGGAAATTGGCATTTTAAAACAGCGAATTTCAAATTTATGCTTTCTTTTAATTAGAGTGCAAACTGGTATTGGGTTGTTTTCCAGGAATTGGATATTGGGGTTTTTTGTCATTGAAAATGATACACAATGTACATTACATATCCAGGGCAGTGGTTGACACCCTTTTTAAAGCCAGACGCAGAAGCTAAACACCTAAAAATCAAAGTGTGCACTTGAATCTAAGCCTGAGCTCCAAATTGAGGCTTAAAATTAAGTTGGTCGGCAGGTGGGGTAAAGGCTTGTGTATGAACGGCACCAAGGCTGCAATTACTGTTAAAATAATTCTGCATATGGTAGAACGGAGCGTATTTTGAATTCATTTGGGGCAATTGCTAAGCTAATCAAGGTGTTCTTTTTTGTATTCTGCTGTTCTTTATTTAAGCCCGACGGGCATCAAAATGGGGCCCGGCCCGGCCCGGGGGGCCTGAAATGGTGCCCGGCCCGGCCCGGCCCGTCCAAAATCGTTGACGGGCATGCCCGGCCCGTGCACATCTCTAGGCCAAAGGCATCTGCTGCGAACAGAACGGGTGAGTTCTGCCTACATTACAGATATTAAGAGGAGGGGTAGCTGTGCTGTTTGCAGTTGGACGTTGTCAAGCAAGAAGAGAGACCGTACAACCGGGTCCAGCTGACCTTAGAGTTGGAGGTGGTGTTCGTCGACCGTCTCAGTGTGGTGGGAGTGAAGCGGAGACGGCTCAACGGCCATTCGATGCTCTACAAACGCGTTTGCGAGCACATTCTTAAACTGGCCAGTTTATGAAGCCCCACTCTCTACCTCTGTGCTCGCTGCCTTAACAGTGATTCTTGCTGGTGCAGTCTGCTTCATCGCGTGCTCTTGCCGTGCTAACGTACATAGTTTTCCTGTCTTACATGTGACTGAGCGTGGTTTTATTATTTCTTTCTCTTTCTACGATTATTTAATGTGTCTGTCTGGATGAGTTTCTTCGGCGACTATTCGTTCAACTTTATTGTGCAGTAAAGTAAACAAGCTACACTTATCTCAGACAATTGACGTCAAACTGTGTACGTAGACGTTACGTATATTTTAGTGATTACTACCGTGTGTTTGGGCGCCGTGCAGTGTTCGTCTTACGAATTTTTTATGAAAAACTAGAGCTAATGTCTGAAAAAGGTCAATTTTCGGGCACAGCTGGTTTACATCTGGCAGGTTTTGGTACTCTTTTAGGATTCAAATTTTGGTATAGGACTGAATAATGTAGAAATAAAAATTTATGATTCGGTGCGAAATTTAACGAGGTGAAGTCAATGGCTATGCGGTCTCTATTGCCGGTACTGTGTATTTCAAAGTCGCCCTAGTGCGTCCTTCGGAAGTCCAAATAAATAACGGTCATAATCTGACCGAACACATTTTGGAGAGAAGGCAAACAAAAAGGTTATAGTGCTCGTTCACTTTACAGTATCTATCCTGTACCCATTTATGGGACAGCTTGTTGTTAGGCTTTCAGTTAAGTGAATTCAAATTTTTCGGAAATGGAACCTGGTGACAGTTCGACCGCTCCCGAAGCCAGCACCGACCAAATTAGAAACCTGTTCGAAAAACTCTACGGACTGAAAGCGACCAATGTAGACAAGCTGGTCGGTTATGACGACAGAAATTATCATATTAACCACGCAATTAATCTGGGAACCAACTCAAATTTGAAAGATGTCAATCCAGAGGGATACGTTCTGAAAATTATGAATCTTATTGACGCCAGGATTCAGGGTTTACTTGGTACATAATGGTGCTTTGTTATTATATACAATAGAGTGTCAACTATACCTGAAATAACCGATCACAATACTTGGTGCCCTAATACCAGTTCGCACTCTAATTATTATTATTAATCGAGAAAGAATCCAAATCTTGCCGAGCGTTTTAGACGGTCAAGTTTGTCTCGTACGACATTTGGAAGAGAAAGGTATACCGACACCCAAAATCGTCCGTCGTATTGACGGCAAATTTTACGGATGGGAACGGTTCGGTGGTAATTTTTTTCTTTTCTACAGCTTTTATATTTTGTTTCCTGTGGCGATTTCAGAAGTAACAGCTGCAGTGCGTGTTTTTACTTTCGAAAAAGGTCAACCAACCTCAAAAGCTGGCTACACACCTGATCTTCTGTATGAGATCGGATCTCTGTTGGCGCGATTTCAACTTGCTACTGAGGTAACGTTTCTTTCTAATCGCTTATCACGAGTTTTGACATGGAAGTTTATTTACTTAATTTGCGGACGTTTTCTTAACAAGACTTCGATTTCTCTGGATTTCTCTGGAGGGTGATACACATCTGGAATTCCTTACCTAACGATATTGTAGAATCTAGAAATTTGACGATTTTCACGGAGAAACTAAAGAAAATGGATCTTTCGGGCTTCCTCCTGTTTCAGTAAAGGTGCACCGTTCTTTTTAGACATTGTGCACCTGTTGCCCACTAACACTCTTTCTGCGCTGTTCGTTTACATTGTACTAACATGTTGTCTTGCTTGGGCGACAAAATAAATAAATAAATAAATAAATAAATTCTCTTGCTATAGGATTTCTCACACGCCGCATACGAGCACCATATTTGTCACTGGAGTCTGTTGCACATGTCCAAAGTTCTTGACTTTGTGCATATCTTTGAAGAGCGGGAGAAACGAGATTTACTTTCCAGTTGCATCCATCATTTCTTGCAAACCGTCCAGTGCATCCAGCATTCGCTAACCATAGGTACGTACGTAGTGTACATTATATTGTATACCAGCCTTTTGTCCGCTTTTATTTAAAACAGATACAGTATAGTGACGTGCTATGTACTGTACGTAGCAGGTAATCGGCCGAAGGCTGATGGAGCTTGGGTGGTCTGAGCAAAAATATGAATTTTTGGTTGGACCAGAAATCGCTGGAAATACCTGCGCTTTACACCTGGAGAACGACTTACTTACTTGCTAACTCGACTTTTCCAAACGCTTTACCTGTCGAGCGTGCTCTATATGATTTTTTTCTTACTAATGGACTTTCCCAGACTGTCTCTGAACCGACTAGGAACGATAATATTGCACTGCGCCCAAAATAGCAGACACGGCGACAGTCGGAGACGGCGAAACAATGGAGACAGGTTGATTGGCCGGGCGATAAATCAGCCAGGCAGAGGTAAAGTTGAGAGGCCGGGCGTTAATAATAACGGCCGGCGGAGCAGTAAGTTGCGATAAATAGCCAGGTAATAACCGGGCAGCAGGTGTAGTCAGTCGTAGATGTTGCCGGGCGTTTAGCACGGCTGCTGTGCATAAAAGTAATACACAATGTTTACAGACACGCCGGTAATCGACACGGCGGAGAAGAAGAAAGAAAGGTCGGCTAGTGCCGCGAGTCCCTACGCAGGAGGGCGAGCAAACTAGACGACGACGCTCCCAGAGCCTATTCCGGCGCCGATCGGGCCTCGACACAGGAATCCTCGTCACAAAGACAAAAGTGCCGGCTAATTGCCGGGGTTGTATGCGCGAGCAAAAGTGTAAATAAACTGTCTTACGCCTAACGCAGCAAGTCGGTGAACGGTGCGGCGGCTTCTAGTAAGTTTTATGAGCACACGGCAGGTCACGAACAAGTACTGCTGGAGCGGCAGCTTGAGGTACATACACTCACAACACAACAAACAAGAAGAAGATATCACGGTCTTGCGTCGAAGAAAACGATGGCCGCCGCCACGCAAAACGCTGAACTGCCTTGTCTGCCGCCGTCTCTGGACACGACAATGCGGCCAACTGTAGTGTACCGTAGCTAACAAAGAACGACGCTCCCGCTCCAGACACACACTAGTAACACAGCAAACGAGTAAGCACAAGTAAACGAAAGAAGATGGTATCTGTGCAGGGCCCCCTTTTTAGGGTGAGGCTCCGACGAACCCAAAGGCAATAAGGTTGAGCAGTCAGTTACCATTCTGATTCGTCGCTGATCCAAGACACCTCTTCTGGTTGCTCAGGATTCAGAGGAATGTCTGGAGCAGGCCGGGCCAATTGCTCGGCTGATTCAATGCCCAGGAACGCACGGTCAGACAACTCAGGCTGACAGCGCGACAACTGGGAAATGTGCACCTTCTTCGGTTGGGCGTCCTGCTCGTAAATTGGTACGATGACGGCACTGAGCCCTCTCAGGTACACAATCTCGTACGGACCAGTATACTGTAGTGCCAGCTTCATGGTCCGAATGCCCGGGTTATAGCGCATAACCCGATCACCAACTCGTAGCTGAGACTCGTGCACGTCGTGGTATTGATCGAACCGATGTTTGTGCCGATCCATAGCTTGTTTGAGTCGAAATCTGGCCGTCCTCATTACTTGTTCTTGCCGTTCCCGTCTGCTCGCATGGTCATTGGCATCTAACCATGGGTAAGGCTTCGCATCGGCGCCAGGGACGGCAGACGGCAAACGGGGGTTGTGATTTAGTACCAACTCGGCCGGCGCCACGCCAGTAGAACTTTGTGGTGTTACGTTGTACGCGAACACCACGAACGGCAAGTGCTGGTCCCAATTGGTTGCCCTCTTATTGACCAACTTTGACAACATGTCGGCCAATGTGCGGTTCAATTTCTCAACCAGCCCACACGAATGCGGGCTGTAAGGCAGCACAACCCGGTGGCGGATGTTGAAGGTACGGAGCATTTTGTCCATTGACTGGTTACAAAACTCCGTTCCGTTGTCGGTGACAATTTCTGCTGGAAACCCGTACTTGGCAAACATCTCTTGCGACAGTACATTGGCCACTGTCGCTCCACGTTTGTCACCAATTGGGGCGGCCATAGCGAATTTAGTGAGCGCATCAATGGCCACCAGTACCAACGAAAAACCGGTGTCCGTTCGATTTAGCTGCAACACGTCAATGTACACACGTTCAAAAGCGTCCTGAGGCATTGCCATCTGCCCCATAGGCGGATTAGCTCGAATTCCCTGGCCGCGCCGGGCGGCACACTGACGGCAGGCGTTGATTTGCGACATTACTTCTTGCGACATGTTTGGCCAGTAGTACAACCGGCGCATTCGTTTGTAGGTTTTGTTGAACCCGAAATGACCAGAAAGTGCTGACCCATGGTGGTCGTAAAGTAGCCGGGGGCGCAGTGCGGTGGGCACGTACAGACACAGATGCTGCAGTCCCTCCTGATTAACCGTGTCCGGAGGTACGTACCACAACAATTCTCCGACAACCACAAACTTATGGTGGTCAGCCTGTACCCACTGTAGCAGTTCTTCATTTTCGGGCAACTCCTGTCGTAGTTTGTAGTCAATCATGGCTTTGCACTGTTTGTCAGCCATCTGGTGCCGGCGAGCCAAATTACTTACTTCAGCCGGCAAATTGTCATGAACAGGTGGTGGTGTTTGGTCGACAGCTTTTGACTCACACACCGGGTAAATACAGACACAGTATTTACTCGGCCAGCTTCGTCGATCGTTGTTGAGAGGGCAGTCGAAAAAGGAAGGTGGCAATTTTTCTGTGATGGCCCCCTTTTTAGCTGGCTGGCCCTCCAGACAGCAATTAGTCAGCGCCTCCTCGTCGATCGGGAGCTGTTGACTTAGCAACTCCTTGTACGACACTCCGGCTGCCAAGCTGACGTCAGAAATAGCGTGGATGTTCCGCTTGGTAAGCTTTTCATGCGGCATGCGACTCAACGCGTCGGCTGCAGCATTTGATCGACCTGGTCGGTACACTACATTCGGCGCAATATCCTGGATCAAGAGTGCCCAGCGATACGGCCGACCGATCAACTCTTTTTCTTGCAGGAAGCTTAGCGCATTGTGGTCCGTGATAACTGTCACTTGGTGGTGATAGACGTAAACACGGAATTGCTGAAGCCCGTAGATCAGCGCTAAGCATTCTTTATCGGTGGTACTGTAGTTCTTCTCATTGGGTCGCAAAGTCCGGCTGGCATAAGCAATCGGCTGCCGGTTACCATCCGCGTTTTCCTGTGCCAAAATGGCAGCGATTGCTAGCCCGGACGCATCCGATTCAATGATAAACGGACGCTCGAAATCAGGGTATTTTAGCAGCGGTGCGTTGATGAGCAGCTCAATCAGCTTGGTCATGGCTTGCTGTTGTTCCTCACCCCACTCCCATGGCACCTCTTTCTTAGTCAATTTGTTGAGAGGGGCGGCAATGTGAGCAAAACCGCGAATGAAGCGTCGGAAATAGCTACAGAAGCCAGTAAAACTGCGCAACTGTGAGACGTTGGTAGGGACCGGCCAATTTCTCACTTTTTCGATTTTGACCGGATCGGTAGTAATACCATTTGAACTGATTCGGAAGCCCAGAAACAAGACTTCCGTTTTGCAGAAGGAGCACTTGGACGGGTTAAGTAGAAAACCGGCGTCATGTAGAGACCGGAGTACCCGTTCCAACAACCGATGGTGTTCTTCCCAAGTCGCAGAGATTACCAGAATGTCGTCAAGGTAAACGAACACTCTGGTTGGATCAATGTGACCCACGATTCGCTGCGCACACTCCTGGAAAAATGCCGGCGCATTGGTCAGACCAAATGGCAGGCGACGGAACTCATAGAGTCCTTTGTGCGTCACAAAAGCTGTTTTCTCAATGCTGTTAGGATGAACGTGCGTGTTATTGTAGCCCCATCGTAGGTCCAAACTGCTGAAGAGTGTCGGTTTGACAGCACCGACCGCGTCCAATAAATCGTCGATGCGCGGTAACGGAAAGCTGTTTTTCTTTGTTAGCTTGTTGAGTTCCCTGTAGTCAATACAGAGACGCAGTTCGCCGTTCTTTTTGAGCACTGGCACCACTGGCGACGCCCACGGTGCCTTAGATGGTCGAATAATACCGGCTTCCAACCAGGAAACCAGCTGTGCTTCCACTTTCTCCCGTAGAGCGAACGGCAGTCGCCGCAGTTTCTGCCGTACTGGTTGGCTCTCACCAGTATCTATGTCGAAGTACTGGATGGTGCAGTCACCGATCTCCTCCTTAGTAATGCTGAACGACTCAGCATTATCCATTAGTAGTTGCAGCAATTGTTTCCGCAAGTAGGGAGGGCAGTCATCGAATTCAATCAATGGCTGCAGCTTCTCGCGTCTTTCGACCGGATCTTTCACGACGCGGTAATAGTTAGGTTTTCTCAGCTTATCGGGCGCTTTTGGAGGCTCGGCCCGACGAAAATCCTGGCGCTCCAACACGCCCAAACACTCTCCCTCCTCTACCTGACGGTCCTCGTTGTTATGATTCACCACCGTCAGTTGAATGGCATCGGTCGTGACCCAGTCACCAGCCGAATGCACCGTCAGTCCCGTAGACATCGTAGATTTTGGCGGCTTAAAGCAGTAAGCAGCCGACGGCATCGTAGACTTTTCGGTAGCACAACCAACAATGGTGGTGACCGAATTTGGCGGCAAAGTGACTGACATATTGGCCACCATTCTCACGTCCTGGTCCTCACAAACCACATGATTGACACGTAGTGGTTTGGCGTTCATGGCCGAAAAGATACCGGGTGCTGTCTCCAGCGCAGGTCCCGGCAATACATTGTTGGGCAATGGCAGAATGACATCTGCCTCTGGTTCGGAACTGTCAAGTTGAGATGGCGGTAAATCGACTTGAACCGCCTGATCCGTGGAAGGTACCACTTCGGTTGGCTGAAATTTGTGTTTCAGCACCATTGTGAGAATCAAAGCCGGGAATGTAGACAAGCCGGGCATACCGATCAGCAACAGATACCGGCCATTCGGGTCGTACACAAAACGCAGATGTCGGGTGTGACGGCCAAAAGTAACTGGAATAGTTACTTCAGACGTCAGCTCACGTGTTCCTTCCGTCAGCCCTGAGACTCGCATAGTTGGCATTGGAGACACGCCTTGGAACGCGTGACGGTTATTCTGGTCGTTGAGAGCAAGAACCAGTCCGTCCTCATTGCAGATGTTTAACATCGAACCAGAGTCAATGAGTGCCGCCACCGCAGTGTCTCCAATTTTTACCTTGGCGTACGGTAGTGACTGTATCAGTGGCAGTTGTCTCGAGTCCGGTTCGCCCAGTTTACTGCCACAATTACCAACGTTGACATGAGCGATTACGTTAACCGCTTCCGCCGTAGCATCCATTTCCATTAATTGGTCAGCCCATTCATCAAAATCTTCGTTAGTCAGCGTTAATGGCTCCTCAGACTGGGCCATGTTACTGACAATACGGTCATAAAAGCGCTTCGCTTTCAGGAATTCTTGTTCGTTTTGGGCCTTGTCCCGTTTAGGTTCGTGTTTTCGCGCCCATTCTCGCCAGTTTTCTGCCGTCCACTGTTGGAAACCAGTGGGCCAACGCAGAACTCCTCCTCTAGTGTATTCTGATGACAAAGGAGGTGGGGAAGAGTTGGTTGGTTTTAGTACATTAGCAGACCGATCAGCTCGACCCACTCTGTCGTTTTTCTCACGTTCACGGTCACGATCGGGACGGTCAAAGCGTGGACGGTTCAGCATCGAAGGTGGTCTCATCAGTTGGTTAGACCGGCCACGCTCAACCCGATCTGATCCAAGTGACCGTTCCAATTTGAGTAGCAAATTGCGGGCAAGGTAAAAGTCGTTTCCTGCCCGACCAATGACATCGTGTTCTTCCGCTTTGGTCCGCAAATTTTCTCGCAACCCATGGATGAGCGTTAGGACCAAGAACTGATCATTTTGCGGATTGAACCGGCCACGGTAGGCCAATTGCCCTTGTTTCTCCAACGCATCGCAGAAATCCATGACCGACCGGTGTTCCTGCTTCATTGTCATTAGAACATACTTCTGCGTTGACTCGTCAACCAAAGCATTGCACCGCTCAGTCAAGTGCAACTTCATGGCTTCGTAGCTAATCTGACACATGGCCGGGGCCGACTGAAGCATCACAAAACCAGTTGGCACTGCGTTTCGCAGTACCATCAGCCTTTCCTCATCAGTTTTCACCAGGAAGGTGGCGAAAAAGTCTTCCAATTTCATGAAGAACTCGTGTACATTGTCAGTCTTCACGTCAAAGGTGGGCAGATGTAGGTACCGAAGATATGCAGGGTCTCTGCGCTGCGCTTCGTTGTGTTGAGCATTAGCGTGGAGAGCCTGGCCCACCACTTCCACAGCCTGCGACATTCTCTGCCCAACTTGCACCAACAAGTCGCGGTACTGACGATCTTCCTCCGTAAGACCAGAGCGAACGGCGGCAGTGACAGTGGGTGCCGACGCTTGGTTTCCGGCATCAAATTGACCAAATTCCTCCACCAACTTAGCCGGCGGTGAACTCGGGTTCACCGGTGACGCAGTCGGCTGGTTGTTGTACTGAACCGGATTACCCAACCGGTGTGTTGCCTCGTCGGCGGTATTGAGAGAATTTTCCGCCTTCAACATGTACTGACCCACTTCAAAACTGATACGCTGCTGCAGGTCGTAGAGAGTGTCGGCAGGTCCGACATTGGCAGGTTTCACCACACCATCAATACGGGCCAAACACTTGTCCCGCAAATCCCTCAAACCAGCCTCACTGATTCGCACAGGCAGGTTATTGATGTATTCTTTCGCGCGGGACGCCATTCGATACAGACGGTCCGCATCGTCCCCCAATGCCTCCGTTTGCGCAGCGGCTATCTCAGCAGCTGTACGTACCACCGTTACGTCCATCTCTGTTGGTCTGGCGGTCTGACTAGAAACCGCTTCGCTCTCATTCGTAGGTCTGGCGGTTTGATTAGGCACCGCTCCTTCAGTCATAGGTCTGGCGGTCTGATTAGAAACCGCTTCTTCCACATCCGACCGCTGCAACACTTTTACACTGCCAGGTGGTGCTCCGTTATTAACAGTGGGAAAAGATTTTTGTACCACTTCGCTGTCCGGGAACAAACGTAATTTTTGCGTCATTTTAGCAGTTTGTTGGTTTTTCAACGCTTCGGTCTCTCTGGCTAGCAATTCTTCTTGCAGTTTAAACTGGTCTTCGTACACAATTAGCAGTTGGGTCAGCTCTTCGACCCACTCCTGCGCTGTAGCTAGATCTTCCTTCCATTGCACCAAAGGGCGGTCCAAGGAACTAGTCAAGGCCGCTCGACGTTTTTCGACAGCTGCTGGTACAGCCGGCGGTCTAACCCGCGCCGGTAAGTCTGTTCCCTTCAGCCAAGCAAGTTGAAGATTTTGCTTGTGCAATTCCATACACAACCGGGTCGTGTCATCCAGCATGTTGTTGATAATGCCCAGTCGGTACTGCACCTTTCGTTGGTACTGATTCATTTCTTGTCTGACTGAATCAGACACCTCTTCCAGTGGCGGCCCACTTTCTTTGAGAGGTGTTTCGTCCAAAGAGGTTGGTTCTTTGACGAGACCGGCAAATTTGTTGCAGCGCATCTCCAGCGCAATTAATTTCGCTTTCAGTTCTGATTGCCAGTCGGTCGCCGTGGTCACTACCTGTTGCCATTGTTGTAGTGTTCGCGTACGGTCGACCAACGCCTCCGCACGGGTAGGACCCAGTTCTGACAACGTTTGAGACTGGGGCGGTGGCAGCCTCGGCATTTCGGCTTGATCTGCCAGCTGACATTGTAACTGGTACACAGTTTTGGTATACCGGTCAATTCGCTCAGCCATTTGTTTGATGTTGCCCACCGTTTTGCCCCATTGCATACGGCAGTCGGCCAATTGTTGTTTTAGCCGAATTTCAGACTGAGAGGTTGGCTCGTCCGACCGCTCTTTAGACTGAGGAACCGTTCTTCTGTAGACTTGACGGTGCTTACGAGGCACCGTCTCGAAACTGTTCTCTTCATCGGACTGCTCGTCGTTAGTGGGTACAACAGTTTCCGGCTTCGACATGGCCGAAATTGCGGCTAGCAATTGTTGCTGTCCCGTCGATAGGCCGGTCAACTGCTGACCGACACGCTGTTCGACCTGATCTAATTTGCTGTCGAATTCCTTGCGGATCAATTCTGTCTGCTGACCGATTCCACCCATTTCCTCTCTCAACCGGTCAGTCTGTTGGCTCAAATCTTCCCGCAAATTGTCGGCTTCCTCTCTGACTTGCAACCGCACTTGCTGCTGAATTGCCGACCCAATATTTTTGTTCACGTGTGCGGCCACTCTGTGCATCAGGTTGCGCTCCTGATTAGCGGTCACGATAGCCTGTCGTTGAGCGTCAGACAGACTTTCGTTAAGTGTAGTCGACTGGCGCCTCTGCGCTCGCGTCTCTGTCCCAAATGCGTCATTTATTTCTTCACTTTCGACGATTTTTACTTGTTCCTCTGTTGTTTCTTCCGTTCCGACCACGTCATCGTCAGAAAAACACTCCTGTGGCAGACCATTACCCGTAGCGAGCTGCTCAGTGGATACCGAAGAGGGTCGGCCCTGTGACTGCTTCAATCGTCTTTTAGCTTTGCGACTGAGAAGGTGGTAAGGTACACTTTGGTCACCTTTCTTGCCTTTATCAGTAGTGTCGCTGGTAGACAACAGAGCGTCTTCAATTTCCGGCGCCATATCGGTAAATTGTTGAGAGGTTTTGCTACATTTGGGTTGTTGCTTGCCACCTTGACCTTTCCTGTTGCGATTCGGCATTTCGGTTCGGAACCTCCAATTGCACTGCGCCCAAAATAGCAGACACGGCGACAGTCGGAGACGGCGAAACAATGGAGACAGGTTGATTGGCCGGGCGATAAATCAGCCAGGCAGAGGTAAAGTTGAGAGGCCGGGCGTTAATAATAACGGCCGGCGGAGCAGTAAGTTGCGATAAATAGCCAGGTAATAACCGGGCAGCAGGTGTAGTCAGTCGTAGATGTTGCCGGGCGTTTAGCACGGCTGCTGTGCATAAAAGTAATACACAATGTTTACAGACACGCCGGTAATCGACACGGCGGAGAAGAAGAAAGAAAGGTCGGCTAGTGCCGCGAGTCCCTACGCAGGAGGGCGAGCAAACTAGACGACGACGCTCCCAGAGCCTATTCCGGCGCCGATCGGGCCTCGACACAGGAATCCTCGTCACAAAGACAAAAGTGCCGGCTAATTGCCGGGGTTGTATGCGCGAGCAAAAGTGTAAATAAACTGTCTTACGCCTAACGCAGCAAGTCGGTGAACGGTGCGGCGGCTTCTAGTAAGTTTTATGAGCACACGGCAGGTCACGAACAAGTACTGCTGGAGCGGCAGCTTGAGGTACATACACTCACAACACAACAAACAAGAAGAAGATATCACGGTCTTGCGTCGAAGAAAACGATGGCCGCCGCCACGCAAAACGCTGAACTGCCTTGTCTGCCGCCGTCTCTGGACACGACAATGCGGCCAACTGTAGTGTACCGTAGCTAACAAAGAACGACGCTCCCGCTCCAGACACACACTAGTAACACAGCAAACGAGTAAGCACAAGTAAACGAAAGAAGATGGTATCTGTGCAATATACTAGACCTAGTACTGTATAACGAGCCATTTTTAGTTAGCAATTGTAGAGTTATTGAGCCCTTTTCGGGTAGCGATCACTGTTCTGTTGTTTTTGAGTGTGGACCTTTCAATAGGATGTCTGTTAATAACCATTGTCAAAAATGCTTTTCACGTGCAAAGTACGATATGATTGCTTGTATTCTCGAAGGGGTTGACTGGCCATTAATATTTTCAACCTGCCTAAACTATTCATGACTTTTGGTCAAAATTTTTAGGAGTTCTAAACTCGCTAATTTCCGAGTTTGTACCAAATTATAAGGAAACTTCTAAAATTTCTCAATTTAGCGTATCTACACGTAAACTATATCTGAAACAAAAACGGCTACATCGACGGTTTAAATCTTTTAATGGAAACTCAGACCAATTACATGCACTCTGGAAAACTGCTGTTCTAGACTTTCGGCGCTCTTGTCAAACTGATAAATTAAACCGCGAATTATCGGTACTCAAAAACAATAACGACCGATCATTTTGGGCATACGTAAATAAAAAACTTACATGTCGTCCCTCCATTCCGATTTTAAGAGCCGGTTTTTCTAAGGGTCGACTCTTCCCGGACAAATCTCAACTTTATGTCTCCGATTTGGCTAAAATTTTGTATTTTGGTATAATTTAACCTAAAAAGATGTTTTATCACCTTCCCGGTCGTTTTTGTGAGACTCAATTTTTCGACCGAACCTCAGATCTCGGCTTATAACTCTGGAACCAGTGAACGTATAAACTTGCGGATTGCATATTTATAATCACATGAGCGTTCTCTTTCAAAGGATGCCCTACATGACCAAATTCGAGACAAAAATTTTTTTTCGAACCCCTTCTGGGCCAAATTTGACCCCCTCAAAGGTATTGACCCCCATTTTTTTATTTCATAAAAATGTAGCGCTATCTATTCACTTTTGATAGCACAAAAAAATCGAGAAAAAAAATATACATCTAATAGAGTTTTTGGGCCTTGAAAGTTGTCAGGTCGAAAATTTGCCCAATAAAAGATTGCCTTGTAAAGAGCATATCTTTGTCAATTTTGAACCGAGTTCAGTGATTTTTTGCACACATATTGCACTGTGTCCCTGGCACATACTGCACAAATCTGACCTTGCTGGCTCTTGCTTGGCGCCAGTTCTACGCTTCTTGGTCACATTTCAAGATACATTAGTTTTACAAAGCAAATAGAATTTCCTGATAATCTGCAGTATCTTCCTGATAATTCGACAGTTGCGACTTTGTTACTGTGTTTTTTGCCGTCTTTTCACTTGGTGCCTACTATGTAGCTACAACTAGACATCTATCTGGCCTGTGTCAAGGTCCAGAAACGACAGAGACAGCATATTTGTGGTGTAAAAGCATACATTGTACATGTAACAGGGGGTCTGGGGGTCTGCCCCCGCCCTCCGATTTTTCTGGCAAGTAATTTTTTGAGCAAATTTTTGCTATTTTTTGCAATTTCAGACACAAAAATTGCCAAAATCGCTTGTAAAACAGCACTTTTTAGCTGTATTTCAGCCCAAATTAGCGATTTTTAACCCAAAAATTGCGATTTTTTTCGATTTTTGAGCGTTTTTTAGTGCCCAACCCCCTCCCAAAATTTTGGCTCAGACCCCCCCGGCCGGCGCCAGACCCCCCAGCCCCCCTCCCCCTTCGGCGGATGACCTGTTACATGTATGATCAAAACTGTATGTATTGATTGACACTCCTGGTCACTGGCCTGGGTACGAACAATAAACTTATAGTTGAATATGTAACTGCTGTACTGAGATCGATTGAAAGTGTTTTTGGCCACAAAAGTACAAGAGTAAGGCCGGTTTGCCTAAGTGATTTACCTCGCATGTAACCCTATTGGGTTACCACTGGCTTGCTCTGGTGTACATGTGCGTTGTATAAAGTTGTTATTGTTGTTGTTTTCTTCAATGCTAGCACCAGCCGAACCAAGCTAATAGACAAGCTACAGGTGCACCAATAATTGACAAACATGGACTAGTAGTCTTGCTTACTGAACATTTTTGGTCTTCAAACAGAGGATAACTGTTGCAGATTTCATAAATAATAACTGGTTTAGATAACTCCATTGTCAATGGCATAGTATGTGCATATTGTACCTAAAGCCAGGTAATAAATACACAACCAAGTCTTAACTTAGGTTACTCACTTCAAGAGCACTGTGATAGTAAGAATCAGTGGATGATGCTGTGCACTCAACTGCTGCACCTAAAATTTCATTCTAATAGACAAACACAGAAAATACTACAACCGTTACTTCCATCGCAGTCTGGAAAGTTAGCCATGAAATCACTGGCCTTCACAACACGCCAAGCATGAGGAACATGGAATGTTTTGCGAATTCAAAGTTACCAAACCTTGGCTGCCCATAGGTGTAGAGCGAAATTCTTTGTTGCAATACAGGTATAGTAAATGCTAAGTCAGATTATGCAATAAGTGCTAGAGCACCTCCAAATGAGTGACCAGTGAAAGTTATACTATATAGTGGGAATTCAATTGATGTGTGATATAACTGCTTTTTCAGAGGTGGCCATACAGTGTTCAGAGCATCAACAAACAGTTTGTTAACCTTTCCACCAATTCCACCGAATTCCATGCTATGTTGAAAGCGACTGGTTCAGTTTCCAGCATGAAATGCTGCTATAATGCTGCCTTGAACATGATCACTAGCAACAAAGTCAGTGCATGGCTTTCCAGACAACTTGCATGCTTGCTGCATCACTTTAGCTAATTGAATCTGACTATTACTTGTTTCTAAACACTCTCATGGGTTCATGCTGCATGCAGCAGCAACAAACTTTAGCGTGGCTATTGATCCTCTTTCTAAATACGAACTCATGTAGGTTAATTTTCTTAAGTACAACTTAGCAACAAACTGCAACTGTTCTTACCATTGTATTTGTAACTTAAGCTTGTCCCAGGACAGTCATATACTATGCTGTCAGCAGCGAAACAGCGAAACCACAAATATGCTGTCTCTGTCGTTACCGAACCTTGATACAGGCCAGATAGATGTCTAGTTGTAGGTATGTAGTAGGTACCTAGTGAAAAGACGGCAAAAAACACAGTAACAAAGTCGCAACTGTCGAATTATCAGGAAGATACTGCAGATTATCAGGAAATTCTATTTGCTTTGTAAAACTAATGTATCTTGAAATGTGACCAAGAAGCGTAGAACTGGCGCCAAGCAAGAGCCAGCAAGGTCAGATTTGTGCAGTATGTGCCAGGGACACAGTGCAATATGTGTGCAAAAAATCACTGAACTCGGTTCAAAATTGACAAAGATATGCTCTTTACAAGGCAATATTTCATTGGGCAAATTTTCGACCTGACAACTTTCAAGGCCCAAAAACTCAATTAGATGTATATTTTTTTCTCGATTTTTTTTGTGCTATCAAAAGTAAATAGATAGCGCTACATTTTTATGAAATAAAAAAATGGGGGTCAATACCTTTGAGGGGGTCAAATTTGGCCCAGAAGGGGTTCGAAAAAAAATTTTTGTCTCGAATTTGGTCATGTAGGGCATCGTTTGAAAGAGAACGCTCATGTGATTATAAATATGCAATCCGAAAGTTTATACGTTCACTGGTTCCAGAGTTATAAGCCGAGATCTGAGGTTCGGTCGAAAAATTGAGTCTCACAAAAACGACCGGGAAGGTGATAAAACATCTTTTTAGGTTAAATTATACCAAAATACAAAATTTTAGCCAAATCGGAGACATAAAGTTGAGATTTGTCCGGAGGTTAAGGAGCAAAAGTCGATTCCTAGAAAAACCGGCTCTTAAGAACTAATGACTCTAACATAGTTACTGATTTAGATAAATGTACAGTTTTTAACAGACAGTTTAGTTCCGTTTTCACAACCGATAATGGGGTTGAACTTTACTTTCCCAATAGGACTCCCAATAGGCTTTCAACAGTGGAGTTCTCTCCTGAAAATTTGTACTATCTATTAGAACACATACAACCGAAATTATCTGCTGGTCCAGACGGAATTCCAACCGTTTTTCTGAAACGACTTTCACTTTATCTGTGTGAACCTTTATGCACTGTCATGAGGGTATCCATGGCTACTGCAACCTTACCAAGTGATTGGCTAACTGCCAACGTTACACCTATTTACAAGTCTGGCAATTCCAGTATTCCTGTGAATTACAGACCGATTAGTCTTACAAGTACAACTTGTAGGCTTATGGAAAAAGTGATCAAGCAAACATTGCTTGATTTTCTTGTTCGGTCTGCTTTGATTTCAAAGCAGCAATTTGGCTTTCTAGCAGGTCGTTCAACCATTGGTCAGCTCTTGAGCTGCGTCAATGATTGGACGATCTCTGTGGACCAGCGGATACCGGTTGACGTTATCTATCTTGATATTGCTAAAGCATTCGATACTGTAAGTCATCCGAAATTGCTACAAAAGTTGAAAGCTTATGGCATTTGTGGCCACTTATTGAAATGGCTCAGTGCCTTTCTCAATAACCGTGCCCAAAGGGTCTGTATCAATGGATACAGCTCTGATTGGATTCCAGTCCAATCAGGTGTGCCTCAGGGCTCTGTCTTGGGTCCAGTCCTATTTCTCATATATATTAACGATCTTCCTGAAGTACTAAAGCATAGCAAAATAAAACTGTTTGCTGATGACTCCAAAATCTATTTTTCCGTCCCTACACTACGTAATTGGCAATACTGTACTTTCAGATGATTTAAACGCGGTGTTCAATTGGGCTAAGGCTATGCAATTGAATATTGCATTGCATAAATCTTCAGTCCTACATCTGTATCCCCGACTCAACTCAATGTTCGAATACACAGTTGATGGCACAATCATTCCCACTTCTGAATGTGTTCGGGATCTGGGGGTTTTGATTACTCCCGACCTAAAATTTACAACCCACTGCAATTACATTACTAATAGGGCTCGCGTTATGGCCAATCTTATTCTATCGTGCTTTGAACTAAAGGATCCTGATTTTCTCATTAAAATGTTCAAAACTTACGTACGTCCTAGATTAGAATACGGTACCCAAGTTTGGTCTCCTCATTTGACAAGAGATATTCAGAAAATTGAATCTGTGCAGCGCTTCTTTACTTCTAAGATCCCTGGGCTTGGTTCTCTCCCTTATGAAATTCGTCTAGTAGCTACGGGCTTACAGTATTTGGACATCAGGAGAATACAAGCCGATCTTGTATTCGTCTATAAACTGCTTCATGGCATAGTTGATATGTCATGCGAAGAGCTTTTCTCTATAGCACCCCAAACTATAACTCGTAGCCACTCTTTACAACTATCTGTTCAACGAGCACGGTCTAACACAAGACATTTTTCTTTTGCTTGTAGAGTTGTCCCAATATGGAACAGTTTACCTGATAATGTGGTCCATTCCAGATCCGTTAAAATCTTTAAAGAGGCAGTCAGTCGCTTAGATCTTTCGTGTTTTACTAATAGATAGGCTTGGGTTATAAAATAGCTATTATATGGCTAACTCAATGCCTTTTCCTTGACTTATATCGCACTTATCGATACTTTGTACTTCCATTATTCTATGTGTATGTCTGGGAATAAACTTTACTTACTTACTTACTGAATAGAGCACCCTCCAAATAGTGTACCCGGGGTACTCTATTTGGAGAGAGGTTTTATACCAATGACCCCTGAATTTCGCTAGATTATGGTAGCCAACAGCAAAAGAACAGTTTGGAATACTGCCGTTTTCTAGAATCTACAGTAAACCACATGTTTCACACAAAACAGTCTAAATTGATGTTTGTAGCGAGCTTAAACTTCATAAAGAAATTTTAGGTTTCACGCACAGCGATTTCAACGAAAACAACCTCCTTGTTTTGAAGCGTGCCGACGATCCCAGCCAATACCAGATTTCAGCGCTCCTGGATATGGGCGACTGTCACCGAGCGCCTCTCCTATTTGACCTTTCCAACGCAATGCTCTATTTTACATTGGACGACAATTCTGTGCCAAAATGGCCACGGACACGTAATGGCCGACTACCTGGCGCACAAAACCGTTCCAGAAAAGGAAATGCAGCTCATACATGCCTGCATGATGGCTAGAATGGCCATGTCGTTGACGTTTGGCTATTACGCTTCGTTAACTCTGCCGGAAACTGAGAACGACAACGTTCTCAGCACTCAGAAAAGAGGCTCGACCAGGCTGACTGAAGGATTTGAGCAAAGTTGACCTCAGTTTCTTATGCAGCAGTGGAAAGGTGTGATGGAAGGCAGAAGACGGAAGGCGTGGGGGTTGGATACCTCGGGGGGGGGGGGGTCCCCCGAAAAAAGGCAAAAAAACGCCTATTTTGCCTTAAATAAGCGAAAATTTCCTCTAAGTACATATGTACAGTATGAGGGGTAGAGTGCGAACAATACCTAAAAAACCCAATACCCCAATACCCAATACCCAATACCCAATACCTGAGACCCCCAATACCCCAATACCCAATACCCAATACTTGCATAGCTGGGCCAAAAAATTCATTTCAGTGGACAGGTACATTCTAGTTGTGTACACAAGATTTTTGGCACTGCAATTAAAATTTTTAAGAGGCTGGTTGGGCCGCTGCCCAAGCAGGGCGAGAAAATTTTGAAAAATTAGCCTTTCAGAAAGCATTTAGAAGTCGTTTTAGGCGTAAAATTAGCAGAAATTAACAGTTTTGGTACTTAATATTTCGTAATTCAGTCGTTGTTTCTTACTTCCGGCGATTTTTTTCCTAACTTGGCCGAAAATTGTGTGCACCACCGCAATAGCCATGGGTACGGTGCTGGCACATTACGGTGACATTACTGGTGTAGCGCTTAGAAAAGCGTACACTTTAGGAAGTTCTACTAGCGTTTAGTTGATTAGGCCGTCCATAAACGACGACATTCCAGAGGGGGAGGGGGGTCGGCTGAAATGCGACAATAGACGACACACCAGGGGGAGGAGTTAGCAAAAAACGAGGTCGCTTTTTTCAGAATTTTAGGGAACTTTGATTGTATTATTTTCAATTTAAGTACATTCTGTCAAAGGTTTCTACAATGCAGAAAAGCTTCCCAGAGTGGTTGTAGGGATTTATTCTATTAATTGCTATGCTAAAAAGAAAACATGACAGTACAGTATGTACTGCACTTTTATCGGGGGTGGGGGTGGGGGGGGGGGGTAAACCGAAAACGACGTCGTCTTAGGGGGATGGGTCCCCTAGAATCGACCCAAGGCGATTTTGGGGGTAAAGGGCTCCGAAAAATCGGGATTTTGGAACGACGTCGTTTATGGATGGCTCCTTAACGCGAAAACAGCTTACTAAACCGAATCATCGATCAACTTTTTCGATTTTTTCAGATCAATTTTTCAGGTCAACATCGATTCTTCTCTATTTTTAATTGTCCAGTTTAGTATTGGGTATTGGGGGGTAAAAACCCCAATACCCAATACCCAATACCTAATACCTGGAAAACACCCCAATACACCCAATACCCAATACCCAATACCCAATACCAGTTCGCACTCTAATGAGGGGGGCATACATGTAGCTGGGTTTTCGGCTGGGGGGGGGGTTTCCAGATCCAAAATAGGGTTTCAGCACTATTTCCAAAGCGGGTTTCAGCGACCTTTTTTTGGTGTCCAAAAGTGGGTTTTAGCGACCTTTTTTTGGGCTCAAAACAGGGTTTTGAGGACTAAAAATCCGGTAAAAATCCTGTCAGAAGTGCAAAAATTCCCTATAAAACCCTATTTATTGGTTTAAAATGTGCAGAAATCCTATTTTTTATTAAAAACGTGCAAAAAACATGTTTTTGCTTTAAAACATGCAAAAAAGCTCTATTTTACTAGACAGAATAGAGCTAAAATGCGTATCTGGAACCCTATTTAGAGATTTTGAAACAAAAATTAGGGCACTGAAACCCTGTTTAGGGTTTTTGAGACCCAAATTAGGGCTCCGGAACCCTATTTAGGGCTTTTAAAACCCAAATTAGGGTTCCGGAACCCTACTTTGGGCCTCCAGAAACCCTGTTTAGTCTCTGTGAAACCCAAATTAGGGTTCCGGAACCCTATTTGGGCCTCCAGAAACCCTGTTTAGTCTCTGTGAAACCCAAATTAGGGTTCCGGAACCCTATTTAGGGTTTCAGAAACCCTAATTACGGTTTCAGAAACCCAAATTAGGGTTTCAGAAACACAAATTAGGGTTCCGGAACCCTATTTAGGGTTTCAGAAACCCAAATTATGGTTCCGGAACCCTATTTAGGGCTTTTGAAACCCAAAGTAGGGTTCCGGAACCCTATTTAGGGTTTCAGAAACCCAAATTAGGGTTTCAGAAACCCAAATTAGGGTTCCGGAACCCTATTTAGGGTTTCAGAAACCCAAATTAGGGTTCCGGAACCCTATTTAGGGTTTCAGAAACCCAAAACAGGGTTTCGGAACCCTATTTAGGGCTTTTAAAACCCAAATTAGGGTTCCGGAACTCTATTTTGGGCCTCCAGAAACCCTGTTTAGTCTCTGTGAAACCCAAATTAGGGTTCCGGAACCATATTTGGGCCTCCAGAAACCCTGTTTAGTCTCTGTGAAACCCAAATTAGGGTTCCGTAACCCTATTTAGGGTTTTTGAAACCCAAAGTAGGGTTCCGGAACCCTATTTAGGGTTTCAGAAACCCAGGGTTTCAGAAACCCAAATTAGGGTTCCGGAACCCTATTTAGGGTTTCAGAAACCCAAATTAGGGTTCCGGAACCCTATTTAGGGTTTCAGAAACCCAAAACAGGGTTTCGGAACCCTATTTAGGGCTTTTGAAACCCAAATTAGGGCTCCGGAACCCTATTTAGGCTTTCAGGTACCCAAAACGGGGTTTCGGAACACTATTTAGGGTTTCTGAAACCCTAAATAGGGTTCCGGAGGCATTACTTTGGGTTTCTGAAACCCTAACTAGGGTTCCGGAACCCTATTTAGGGCTTTTGAAATGCTAAATTACGGTATATAAGTCTTGAAACCCTGAATTTTAGCAGTTTGTAACCCAAAATAGGGTTTCAGAAAAAAAACCCCCCAGAATTCGGCTGGGGGGGGGGTTTGCCGAAAATCGGGCCTGGGGGGGCTAAACCCCCCCAAACCCCCCCCCCCCGCCTACATGTATGGAGGGGGGTGGGTGGGGGAGGGGGTATGGCCGGCCGAGGGGGATGGCTATACCCCCCTTACCCCCCGGCCCATGTATGGTAAAATAACAGTACTTCCTGCGTGCTGTCAATCGAGAATTATGCCTTAAAATAAACCTCAGTCCTTAAAATTTCCCGTGTTCGTTTACAAAACAAAAAGCTTTACCGCCTGTCAATGCGTCTGGCAAGATATATGTACAGTAGATTGAATTCGCCTTTACTTTGAATCAACTTGCATGTACTAAGGGTCCGGCATAGAAGCCGGTCGATCGGCCCAGCCCGTCCTTCGATTCTGTGTTGGTACTACCAAGTACCTATATATTCTTGGTACTACTACACTGTAGTAATGTAATTTTTGTGATAACGCATCCACACGTTACATGTAAATTAAGGCGTACTGCTTTGTAGGTTATTCTAACTGTCCAGCTCAGCTACTGTCGGCCTACTGATAGTTTATTGTTCGATCTTGCCTCTTGCGCACTTTCGTCTCTACTGGTAAGTCTGTTTCTTACGGCTGCCTGTTTTTGCGCACGCTAACATTCTGATCGGTATATACTTGACTTTTGTGCTGTACGAGAATTATTAACTTTAATTTACAGGTGTGCCAAGATTGTGTATTACTCCGTTTAATCGTATCTGGTGCGTCAAACGTATCGTGGCATCGGATAACGTCTAACTGACGCTGTGCGGCAACTCAGCAATTTTTAAACGAAACTTACAAAAAAGTGAGTATTCCCTTTTCCAATTGGCCGTGCCAAATTGCATTTGTCAGTTTCTAGTTTTTAATCGAAAGACAGTTGGCTTTTGGACCGGCACGGTTAGCGCTATTCCACTGCCAACGCTCATATCGACTTATCGGCCATGAAATCTGCGTAAGTCTGCTGTTTTCCACTTTTTCCATTTTGTCTTGTCATTGCATTGCAAATAATCTGGCTGTTTTTTAGGCGGACACCGGCCAAAGGAAAAGCGCAGTGTACAGACCCGGTCAAGGTTTTCTGCAGAGTCAGACCCCTTCCGGAGGACGTTTCAGAGCTGTGCGCATTAGTGCTCGATCAATACACGGTCGAAGTGAGCCCGCCGATCGCCGCTCTACAACAGATTCGCGGTCCAACTCTCAAAAAGGTTCGTCTTTCCTGTAGTGTTGTTAGGCTCTTTTTTTAAGAAACCACTCTGTGAGCAATGCTGCAGGTAGAATGTCGACTCTCAGGCTGTAACACTATGTTTGAACCAAAGTATCAGCTTTTGTATTTAAAGTTGCTTCTGATGCATCCTTGCATCTCCTACAAGCTATATCTCATGCTAGGAAAAAATTTTGAAAAAAAATTTCGAATTGAAAAATTTTCATAAAAGCTTTTTTTGGCTTTCAAAAAAAATTTTTTTACAACTCTACTTTCCTGATCTGCTCGCTTTTGAAGCGATAATTTGGCATAGGCCTAAAGACGAGGGTGTTAGGGGTCTGGCCAAAAAAGACCCCGTTTTAAGTACTGAAATTGCTGAAATCGGAATTTTCATTGAAAATCGGGGATGAACTTTAGCTCAGTGTTAGCGTAGCGAGGTCAGAAGTGTAGACTCCTTTTCCCGGTGGAGGTGTGCCGTCCGTCAGAAAACAATGACTACTTTTTTACTGAACGAACAGTAACCGGGTTTGTGCGGGTACTGGAAAGTCAGCGAGTCATGGAAAAGTCAGGAAATTTAAAAAAGGTCAGGGAATTTGGTGTTTGGTCTGGGAAAAATTTGATAGCAGCGAAACATCTCACCACCAAATAGTTCTGTCAGAACTTTAACACAACACCCTTTTGAAAATCGGTCTTCTGATTTTATGCACTACATACTACTACTTAAACCGATTTACCGTCTGAATACCGTTTAAATGCGTTTTACAAGTCAATTTTTCAAAATTTTTTTCACATTGGTTGCAGTTTCCTCACCTAGGTTGGTCAGGGAAAAGTCAGGGAATTTTGCTATTCAAAATCCGCACGAACCTTGTGTAATTTTCAACCGATTTTACTGAATCTTTTTGAATGGAAGGCAGATGAATTCCTGAACTGTTGGTCACGTTTCTTAAGCTACTCTAGTTACAAGAGCGATTTATGTTGTTTTCGTTGTATTGCATAATGCATTGCATGTAGAATGTGCACTTTCCTACTGTTGAGGAGGGCTAACCAGACTTATACTGGTCCACCACGGGTTTACTGGGTATCTGGAGAACTAAGCATACCAGTATTATATCTAAGCATATCTTACTAAAAATTTCAACAATCTTTTCAGAATTTATCTGTCTCTCATTCAAAATCTTAAAATTTCCGTATCTGCTTAGTTGCTTTTTACATAAATTTTTCTAAATTTTCTTTGGTTTAGCAGTGGCCTAGAAATTGTTTTTTCATATCTTTGCAAAATGCGGGGCAAGCCATTGATATAAGCGGTGGGTTGTAGAGGAAAAGCACCTTCTCTGAGGTGTTCTGTGACCTCACTTCTCAACACGACGTGTTCACTCAAGTGGCGGAGGAGCTGGTGGAGGATTTGGTGCGCGGCAAGGATGGACTTCTCTTCACCTACGGAATCAGTGGTTCCGGCAAGACCTACACCATGACCGGCAGTCCTACAGAGCCAGGAATTCTGCCTCGCTGTCTCGACGTCTTGTTTAACAGCATCGGCCAGCTCTTGAGTGGATTTAATGTAGCTTTCAACTTGATGCTTTCATAACCATACATGTAACAGGTCATCCGCCGAAGGGAGTCCGGACTTAACCCAAAATCTAGGGAGGGGTTTGGCACTAAAACCGCTAAAATCTCAATTTTTCGGCTAAAAATTGTCAAAAATCGCTAATTTGGTTTCAAATACAGCTAAAAAGTGCTGTTTTGCAGACGATCTTGACAATTTTTGTGTCTGAAATTGTAAAAAAATCGCAAAACTTTGCTCATAAAATTACTTACCAGAAAAATCGTCTCGGGGGTCCCATCAGGGGAGTCTGGCAGACCCCCTGCTACATGTATGTTTATAACATACATGTAACAGGGGGGTCTGCGGAGTCTGCTCCCCACCCGACTTAGGCCAGACCCCCCGGATGGGGACCCCCCCCCCCCCCCCGAGACGATTTCGCCGACCCACCCTCCGATTTTTCTGGCATGTAAATTTTTGCAATTTTTTACAATTTCAGACAATTTTTTTGTACAGGCCGATTAGACCCAGTCTAAATCACAGTCTGTTTTTAGGTGTTTATGTCCGACAGCTACAACGGATTCGACGTTCAAAGCAAAAGGAAGGCGGCGATCTATCGCGGCCGACCGGCTCTGACGGCGATCAGTTCAGAGTCATTGAAAGGCGGTAAGAGCCGTGTTCCTGCAAATTCCGTGCCACGTTGACCCTAACTCGACTTTAAACCGGTTTAGCCGGCGCTGGCACTCCTTCCCGCAACGCGCGAAAAAACAAAGAGGAAGGAGCAGTGGACGATTTTGAACTGAGACCGCGGCTACGTGAGCGCAATCGGGTGCGAGCGGTGGACGAGGACAAGGCTTTCGCAGTTTTCGTCTCCTACATCGAAATTTACAACAACTACGCCTACGACCTGCTCGATCAGACTTCTTTCGACTTGAAAAAGTAGTCCTGTTGGTGTTTTTTGACAACCGAAACAGTCTTTTTCAGGGCGCAAAGTAAATTGCTCAGAGAAGACCAGTTCGGTAACAGATATGTGGCCGGTTTAACCGAGGTCGAGGTCAAAAATGCTGATGATGCTTTGGATGCTTTTATCAGAGGTAAGTCTTGATTGGTTGATACATGGCCCGGAAGGGGCCCTAGTGGTCCCTAACAAGTCCAAAGTTTTGTCAATTTTGCTATAAAAGGTCAGTTTACCCCCAGGGCCCTAGCCCATGTATTAGTTGAACAGATAGTTTACGTTTACCCCATCCCACTCGCCGATAGAGTTTCGGCGATTCTCTTAGGAAAATCACTTAAGTATATTTGGGTGCAGAACCCCTGTTATATGTATGGTGTGGATCCCAGTAAGGGAATGGATAAACTGCTCCACGCACCCCGGCCAGTGTGTAGAGAGTATTGTAGTGCGTGGAGTATTGTGCCAATAAAGGGTACGATAGAGCTAAGTAAGATATTGATTGTGGACAAGTTGTTATTTGATGTGGTGCCCACACAAAACTACACCAACCGTTACAGTGTGTGACTGTTGAGTTGTGTGGTTTGTAGGTCAGAAGTACCGTCGCGTGGCTCATACAGTGCTGAACACAGAGAGCAGTCGGTCTCACAGTGTCTTCAATATCAGATTGGTGCGGTGTCCTCTCGACCCTACCGGTGCCGACGTTATGCAGGACAAAACTAAGGTATAGCTATATATCTAGCTAGGATATAGCTGCATGCCACTACTAACAGCAACAATAAAACTAAGCTTCTCCTATACAATCTCAGTTCTCTGCTAACCGTGTCATTGTCTAGCTGGCCACTTACAGAGCAGGTGTACAAAACTGAATTCTAGATTTAAATCAGTGTGTGGTTACTAAGTTGTGTGCTTTGTAGGTGGTCAAACAGAAACCTGGAAAAAATACTCATGTCAGTTCCGTGTAGCGCAGTTGTTGGGGTCAAGATTTTTTTAAAAAAGCTTTTATGAAAATCAATATGCAAATTAGGGCAAAAGCGTGAATATGCACATACATAGATGCAATTTTTAGTATTCTTTCGAAGCAGCCAACATTTTGTCTAGCAACCTGCACAATGTGAGCCTAACAGCGACTGCTAAGAAATGCTTCCTTAGGATTTACCTAGAAGTGCCTCTAAATACTATTTTCGGTGAAATTATGCAGTTATAGTGTTTAGAGCTGTATTGGCGTTTTCGGACAGGTTTCTTAGTTGAGATGAAAAAGAGGAAAATTTTGTTGTTAAGTACATGTACCTGCACGCTGCACGCCTTTTAAGACGAATATTAAAAAAATATTTTAAATTTAAGAAAAAGTAAAAAAAAAAATAGTTGGCCGTGCCGTGTAGTATTCTACATAGTATTGCAGGTGCACGTGAGTCAGCTGTCACTGGTGGATCTGGCCGGTTCGAAAAGAAGCGCCCGCACCGGAAACGTCGGCGACAGAATGAAAGAGACTGGCCACATCAATACAAGTCTGATGGTTCTGCGTCAGTGCATTGAACAGCTGCGGTACCGAACTGACTGAGTCTATAATCGTTTAATAGATCTTAGTAGAGTGGCTTTAGACTGAACCAGAAGACCGGCTCCAGCAACTCGGTGCCCTACAGAGAGTCGCGTCTCACCTACCTGTTCAAGAATTATTTCGACGGCGAGGGCAAAGTGCACATGGTTGTTTGCTTGAATCCGGCGGCTGGAGATTATGAGGAAAATTTGGTTGGTTGCTTTCTAATACCGTTTTGATACACAGCAGGCATGGGCTAGCATTTCGCCTGAGGGGTGGTAAGCCAAGAAGTCCGATTTTTTGCTAAAATCAAGTTTTTTGCTTATTTTTCATTAGAACAAGCTATTCTGAGCTCATTTACACCTATTCCAGGCATATTTTTATCATAATTTTCTGTACAAAATTCTTCCAAAAAATTCCTGAGGGCGGTAGCGGCCGGCTGAGGGGGGTAGGTCAGAGCCTGAGGGGGGTCAACCCCCCTCAGCCCCTTCCGTTTGCCCATGTCTGGTACACAGTCCATAATTAGCAATAAGACAATTGTTTTGTTTTGCCTTTAACGACTGTTTGTTGTAGTTGTTTTGTTGCTTCTTCAACGTGTCTTTATTTCAGCACGTGATGCAGTTGGCCGAGCTGACGCAGGAAGTGCGGGTGCCACGCGGAATGGAGCTGTCGTACGAGGCAGAAGGCTTGGCCCACGGTCGACGACACGCAGCCCAAATAGAACAGCAGATGATGGCTGCGCTGGAGGAGCTGTTTCCGAGCGCGCCGACCGGTTCGCAGTTGTCCGACGCCATTCGAAATAAAGTCGATGTACTAACTAGCTGTCAGATGGAGATGTAATTTTTGAATTCTGACGCGCTTTGTTTCAGTGGACCGACCCCACCAATCAACAGGCTGTCATTACGGCTCGGAGACATTATGATCAGCAGCTGAAGAATGACCATCAATATTGGCCTGAGTGCGTCAGAAAACGTACGTTTTGTTTTGCCTACGTTAACGGTTTTGGTAAAGTTTTAAAATTATACCAATATGCGGTGTTTAAAAAGTGTCAGTGATTAAGGGTGGGTCAACAATTTTGTACAGTTCCCTGCTGCTCAATTCACTGGCTCAGTTTTATTTAGTTTGTTTTGCAGAAACGGCGCTTAAGGATACGTTGCGCAAGTTGGTCTTCGATCATGCCAGTCTGCGCCGATTCGCTGACTTGAAGCAGCGGCAGTTTAAGCAGGTGGACGCCGACAACCAACAGCTGCACGCCGAGAACCGACAGCTGCACGCCGAGGTCCAACAGGTGCACGCACGCAACAGAACGCTGCAGGAACGGCTCGACAAGTACAAAACGGACGCGCGCTGCCAGATTGATCAGGTACTCTCTTACTCACTAACCTCTTGCTCTGTTTGCCGACCACCCGCGCTCTCAGTCTAAAAAGGACAGACAATTTTTACGAAAGGTCCGACTTGGACAGTCAGACTAAGGTTGGTACTTAGTGCTCGCTTATAACTCTCACCCAGTGCACTTAGGTGAAGTTTGTAGAATTGAAGCGCTCACTTTTTTCTTATTAAACATCGTTCTGACAGTGTAAGACTATTATGCAAATTAGCAAAAAGCCTGCTCAGACCATAAGTCTAGCTGGTGACAAAGTTTGTAACTAATTTTTAGTCAGCTGCCTTTTTGTTGAATTTTCAGTTTGTTAGTTTATAACGTTGTTTTTGTTGTCGACATTTCGTGAACACTGAGCAAATATCGGCCGCCGACCGTTTTATGATTTATTTACGTCTTTAGCTAAAGTCAGCGTTGCCCCAGCCAAAAACCTACCGTAGTGATGTCCAGCAGAAGGTTCCGCGCGAGGCAGAGAAGGCCAATTCTGAACTAACCAACTACGCCCTGCACCCTAATCCGATGTTGAGCACTAAGCCACCGACCGGCAAATGTCCAAGAGCTCCGTCGCCTTCGCCGAAACCAAAAATGGCTGCTCCTTTCGACAGCAGATTTCACAGACGCTCTAAATCGGCCTCTGGAGTTGTACTCGACCACCAGCCCCTCAACAAAGTGCCCTCAGGTAGGTCTGCCACCCTGTTTAAACTTGGCGCTCTTTCCGTGTTGTTGTTGTTGTTGCCTTCCAAAAAGGTGTTGTTGTGTTATCGATTGGAGCCGAGCCGCAGTCGCTTGGCGGCCGTTTGGAGTCTGACAGTGTGGCCCAGTGGTTAAGCCGATGGACTAGAAATCCATTTGATTTGCTATCTGAACTTGTTCTAAGTACCGTATATGGTATTTTAGCCCCGGCTCCAAAGCGCACAGCTCCTGCTGCCTCGAAGAATACGAAGCCTTAATAGAATCTGACTAGGAGCCAAGCCTATCTGAATCTGCAAACAAGATACTAATCTGTGATGCTCTTAACAAACAATCACTAACCGTTTCATTTGTACGTACGTAGGTACGTCCTTCCATTTTATTTGTGTTCGTTTCCAGTTTTGTCTAGTATTAAAGTCCACTTCAAAATACCGTGCACTCGGCGTTTTTTGCGAATAACTTGTTGACGGAGCGCTTTGGGCCTCATGACCAAAGTTGTAGACCAGGTCGAGCTCTGTACTGTGGTGCAACCTAATCTGCGCAACGTTCCCTTGTAGCGCTAATTTGCGCAAGGGAAAAAAGCGGTTTTTTTCTGTAGTTGAGCTGAATGCGATTTTTTAGTGATTCGGAATCTAGAGATCACGGGGATTTCAAAAATGTATTCATGTTGCTTCTAGCTGGAATGGTTCCAGAGATATGCACAGTCAAATTTGGCCGAAAATGCTAAAAATGGCCATTTTTGGCGATTTTCAGATTTCTGGGGGGGATTGAAATAACTCTGAACCAACTCAGCGGATTCGGCTGAAATTCACATATATGGTGTAAAATTTAGTTTTACGTCGATTGAGACACATAAGAACCAACCCTGAAAAATTGACCCTGATACCGTAATCCCGATTTTTTCAACTTTAGGTCATTTGATTTTTTTTCTGGTTTTATGTAGTAGTTTAAGGCCTCCACTGCGGTTAAAAATGTACTTTTAAGTGTTTTGAATCGATCTCAGGCATTTCTGAAGCCATTCGAATACTGTAGTTTAAGTGTTTTGAATCGATCTCAGGCATTTCTGAAGCCATTCGAATACTGTAGTTTAAGTGTTTTGAATCGATCTCAGGCATTTCTGAAGCCATTCGAATACTGTAGTATGTGGTGCTGGCTTTCTTTCCCAACATGTACGTGCAGTATACACCCGGGTTCTAATCGGAAAGTGTCCAAATATAAACCACACGGTAAAAAGATTTTGTAAACATACATACTGGTACACGGTATATTTACGCAAATTTTTATGTGAAACTGTTTACAAGCTACTACATGTAAGCTTACCTAATTTTTGTGGTGATGTTACATAAAAAATAACTGTAAAGAAACAGGTTTGTAGTACTCTTACGTACGTTATGTAACTTTACAGTAAAGGAAAGGAATGCTAAGTAAATTAGCAGTAGGTTTAAGTAAAGTAACTGTGATCTCGTAAAGTTACAATATTAGCACTGTCAGAATGGCAGAAAACCAGACGTATGCCAGAAATGCAAAGCTAACACGGTTACTGTACAGTCATCCAGGTGTTAGTTTGCTTAACAGCAATCGTAACTGTAAAAATGTTTCTGTAAACTTACGTAGTCAGTGGCGTATCCAGGGGGTGTAGGGTGTGTACACCCCCCTTTGCGCTGGAGGTAGGAAGAAAAAGTCTGTCAAAAATATAAGAAACTAATGAATTATGTACTAAAACTGTCTATTTTGTGCTCAGAATGCCTTCTAAATGCGTTTTTGAAGGCCAAATTTTCAAAATTTTCTCGCCCTGGTCGGGCAGAAGCCCAACCAGGCCATTATAAACTACTGAAACTTGTAATTTCTGTTAATTTTAAGCTCGGAATGCGTTTTAAACGCGTTTTTAAGGCTAATTTTGCACTGCGCCCGTTTTGGAATGATGAATAGCCGTGTAGATGGCGCGATCACAGTCGGCGAGATAACGGCAGAGGTAAGTTGATAGGCCGGACAATTGTAGGTTAAACTACAATTGTACGGCAGAGATGAAAGTAAAGTTGATGTACCGGGCCAACAGCACAGTGGCTAGCACGGTACTGGATTAAAAGAATAACGAATTAGTTATAGGTACGCCGGAATACCAGTACACGGCAATAATGAAGAAGGAATAATGCAGTGGTATCCGCTATGGGAAGTTACCAACCGCAAGAAAGAAGAACCCAGCGGCATCCACTATGGGAGGTTACCAGCTGGAGCGAGCGATAACTAATGGTTGAGCGAGCGAATAATAATAAAGAACAGTCTTACGAACTGCCTGTCGACAGGTTGAATTATCGGTACCAGAATTACAGCACAACGCTTACTGGATTTAGCCGTTTATCCACACTTTATAGACAGAACAGTCGGAACGACCGCACACTTGCTACTCAGCTCGACAACAACAAGAAAAGTAATTAAAGATGGCCGACGCCTCTCAAAATGGCGGCGGACACGTTGCTTGGAATGGCTTGTCTCCAAATACGCACGGCAACGCCAAATTGTAGTAGCCGAAGGTGATAGAAATAGAAACTGTGCAGCGCCCCCTTCTTGGCTGCGAGCTCCCGCGAGCAGGGGCGTCCTGTAGTTGGATTGGTGCTGTGGTTGGTCGTCCTGAAGCTATTGAACAGTCCAGTTTAAGTAAAGAAATACATAGCTGCATAACAGACAAACAAGCATTGAACAGAAAAGACATACAGTATGTTAGAGGTCAATAATTGACAAAAACCAATGCACTTATGCGCACTACTGAATCGAATACATCAAGCAAGCAAACTAGCACAACAAAAGAGCACATAGCAATTACTTCACTATATACAAGGCATAATCGGCGGCAATTCAGATACAGGGCATAGTCGGCGGCAATTCAAAGTTACCCTTGGCCGCTGCGAGCGGCACACTGACGGCATGTGGTGATTTGCGCCATCAGGTCCTGTGACATGTTTGGCATCGATTTGTTGTAGCGGAACTGACTGGATTCGGCCGAACTGTGGTGGTCACACAATAGTCGGCGGCGCAGTGCGGTGGGTATGCCCCACAACGAATCTCCGACAGCCACAAACTTATGATAGTCGGCCTGCACCCAGTGAGCTGACTCTTCCTTGGTAGGTCTTTCTGAATGCTCTTGTTTACTTGGCCACTGACATTGGTCTTCTTTTAGGAATGGAAGCAGAGGGTTGCCAGACCAGGCCCCCTTCTTAGCTGGCTGGTCCTTCTGTGTCATTCGTTGGTCAACCGGGCCCTTAATGACCTGGTCAAAGTTGGGCTTATCCGGCGTTTTTGGATGTTGCAACGTAGACGATTCAGCAGCACGACTGATGACAGTCGTGACTGAATTATTGGCCATCACCGAAACATCTTGAGCGTCGCAGACAACGTTATTGACTTGCGCTAGCACATTGACTACATCAGCGGTAGCCAATTCTTCGTCCATCACTTGGTCTGACCAGTCATCAAATTCTGTGGCGAGATCGACTGGTTTGTCTAGCACAACAGCAGGACTGCGCACTTTGTCGTAGAAGCGTTTAGCGCGCAGATAATCCTCTGTGCTCCGAGCCTTTTCACGTCTGGGTTCATTTCTTTTGGCCCACTCCTGCCAGTTCTCTGCTGACCAGTGTTGAAAACCGGCCGGCCAGCGAAGCACTCCACCTTTGGTATAATTTCGTGAAGATGGTTGCACTCTTGAATTGGCCACATTGACACAATGGCCATTTTGTTCGTTGCGCTTGCGGTCACGGTTACCGCGAGCAGCACCGTTAAAACAATCGTAGTTGTCAAGATGACTGTGGTTGTTTCACTCCGAGTCATTCAAACGCTCCATCTTCAACAACATCTTTCGGGCTAGGTAGAAGTCATTGTTTGCCCGACTAATGACGTCATACTCTTCCGCTTTGGTTCGCAAATCTGGACGCAAACCATGAATCAGGGTCAAAACCAAGAACTGATCGTTTTGTGGATTGAAGCGACCCCGATAAGCCAGCTGACCCTGCTTTTCGAGTGCGTCACAGAATTCTGCCACTGAGCGATGTTCTTGCTTCATTGTCATTAGCTGGTACTTTTGCGTTGACTCATCGACTAACGCATTACAGCGCTCAGTCAGATGCAATTTCATGGCTTCAAAGTTGACTTGGCATGTGGCCGGCGCCGACTGCAACATAATGAAGCCAGTCGGGACGGCGTTTCGAAGAATGGTCAATTTTTCTTCGTCTGTATTGACATGATAGGTAGCAAAGAAATCCTCCAGCTTCAGGAAAAACTCGTGCACATTGTCAGTCTTCACGTCGAATTTCGGCATATGAAAATGCCGAAGATAGGCTGGATCTTTTCTTTGCACTTCATTGTGCTGGTAGATCGCGTGCACTACTTGGCCCACCATCTGCATGGTTTGCGTCAATTGCTGCCCCATGTGTACCAGCACGTCGCGGTACTGTTGAGTTTCCGCCTCGGCAGCAGGTGGATTGTCCCGAGTTGTTGTGGGAAAACTAGTCGTCTGCGGAATGTTGAATGACGGCTCAACCGTAGGCTGAACCGACGGCGAGAACGGATTGCCAGATGGTACCGTCTGTTGGCTGCTGTGCTGTACCGGGTCAAACACTTGATTTCGAGACTCGGCTGCAGTAGTGTGAACAGATTCCGCCGCTTTGCGTTGATACTGAGCCACTTCCCATCCAACACGCTCTTGCAGGTCGTATAGCGTGTCGTTTGGTCCGATCTGACTCAAATCCAGGACGTAGTCAATCCGGGACAAGCATCGATCTCGCAATGCTTGCAACCCCGCGGCGCTAAGACGCACCGGCAGATTCTGCACGTACTCTTTCGCCTGCTGTGCCATGCGACGTAGTTGTTCTGAATGTACCGACAGATTTTTCGTTTGGTCGGCAGCGATCTGAGCCGAGGTGCGAACCACAGTCACATCATCTGTAGGGTTGGCAGCATGCTCGGTCACTGTCTGAACAGTGTCCGGCCGCTGCAAAATCTTCACGCTGCCAGTCGGTGCTCCGTTGAACACTTTGGGGAAGCAGTTCTGAACGAACTCGTTGACTGAAGGTGCCTGTGGAAAAGTGCGCTCGGGCACTCTTTCCGGTTCCACCGGAACGCGCTTCTCTGTGGCCGGGCTGAGCAGTTGGTTTTGACGTTGGTAGATTTGCTCATACTCTATCACCTTTCGATTTAGTCCGTTCACCCAGTCATCTGCGGTTTTCAAAGCATCCTTCCACTGAGACAACGAACGATTCCGTTGAGATAGCAGACTGACTTTTTCTTTGGTAATCTGCTCAACGATCTGCAGTGGTTTCCTCGCTGTTAGGTATTCTTCCATTCCGGACAGTTGAGCGATTTCCATCTTGCGCTTATGTACGTCCGCATCAATTCTAACCACTTTAACGCTCAATTCTTCAACTTGTCGCATCTGGTACTTGAACCTTTCGGCATGTTTAGCGATTTCTGCCTTGTCCTCGTCCCTGGTCATAATGGGCGTTTCGTCCATTGCCGTGGGTTCAGGCTGACCCGTCATAGCGTCCCACGCGCCATTCTGTTTTTGGTAGCGCTGTTTTCGGTCCAGTACTTCCTCTTCCAATTCTGACGCCCAGGTGGCAGCAGTGGTCAGAACTAGCTGCCACTCTGATAAGGAACGAGTGCGATCAACCAACACGTCTTTACGTGCCGGAGCCATGTCAATTGGCAGAACTTTTGGTTGAATTGGTGGCGGCAGCGGCAGGTCGAGTTGCTCCGCGAACCGACACTTGCCTTGGTACAATTTTTCATTGTACCACTTCACTCTGTCCGTCAGTTGTCTTATAGTAGCCACCAGTCTGTCCCACTTCGAATGACATTCGGCCAACTGCTGCTCCAACTCAGAAGTAGTTGGCTCGACGGCCGAAGCTGGCTTCTTTTTCTGCTTTGGAACGGTTCGATTGTAGACCGAGCGGTGTTTAGACACCAACTCAAAGCCATTACGTGTCATTTCGTCATCATCATCTGAGTTGTTGCTAATTATTTCGGGTTGAGTGGAAATGGCCGGCTTCTGTGCTGACAAAGCAGCCAGAATTTGTCGCTGTCCGGCCGACATTTCGTCCTTCAATTCATTTTTCAATTGTTGTTGGCCGGCTGAGACTCGGTTTTCCAGTTGTTGTTGTCCGACGGCAACTTGCGAAATTTGGCCGGACATTTGACCGACTCTCTGCTCGAATTCGTGTCTCAATTGGTCATTCTGCTGGCCAATTTCTTGTCTCAGTTTGTCGGTCTGCTGATTGATGTCTTCTCGGAGCAAGTCAGATTCTTCGTGCACTTGCAATCGGACTTGTTGCTGAATGACCGCGCCCAGATTTTTGTTCACATGAGCGGCCACTTTGTGCACTAGCGTTGTTTCTTGATTGGCGGTCAAAACGGCCTGTCGCTGAGCTGCCGACAGACTCTCGGTAGTAGTCGATTGGCGCTGCTGCGCACGCGTGGATGGGCCGAACGCATCGGCCAACTCGTTACTTTCAACAATTTTTAGTTGCGCCTCTGACGTTTCTTCCGTAGTGATAGCGTCATCATCAGAAAAATCAAGGTGTGGTGAGTCATCGCCGGCTGCAAGCTGCTCTGTAGACACGGAAGAGGGCCGTTTTTGAGACTGCTTCTGTTGTCTCTTTCCTTTGCGGCTGAGAGGATTTAAGGGCAATTTCTGATTACCTCTTTTTCCTTTTTCAACGGCATTTTCTTGAGAGAGCAGAGAGTCTTCTATTTCTGGCGCTCGTTCGGTGGTCTGCTGAGAGGATAAGCTGCTTTTTGGCTGATACTGACCACTCTTGCTTTTCTTGTTGCGATTCGGCATCTCGGTTCGGAACCTCCAATTGCACTGCGCCCGTTTTGGAATGATGAATAGCCGTGTAGATGGCGCGATCACAGTCGGCGAGATAACGGCAGAGGTAAGTTGATAGGCCGGACAATTGTAGGTTAAACTACAATTGTACGGCAGAGATGAAAGTAAAGTTGATGTACCGGGCCAACAGCACAGTGGCTAGCACGGTACTGGATTAAAAGAATAACGAATTAGTTATAGGTACGCCGGAATACCAGTACACGGCAATAATGAAGAAGGAATAATGCAGTGGTATCCGCTATGGGAAGTTACCAACCGCAAGAAAGAAGAACCCAGCGGCATCCACTATGGGAGGTTACCAGCTGGAGCGAGCGATAACTAATGGTTGAGCGAGCGAATAATAATAAAGAACAGTCTTACGAACTGCCTGTCGACAGGTTGAATTATCGGTACCAGAATTACAGCACAACGCTTACTGGATTTAGCCGTTTATCCACACTTTATAGACAGAACAGTCGGAACGACCGCACACTTGCTACTCAGCTCGACAACAACAAGAAAAGTAATTAAAGATGGCCGACGCCTCTCAAAATGGCGGCGGACACGTTGCTTGGAATGGCTTGTCTCCAAATACGCACGGCAACGCCAAATTGTAGTAGCCGAAGGTGATAGAAATAGAAACTGTGCAGCTTTGCTAAATTTTCTTACCCCCAGGCACTTTCAAAATTTACACCCCCTCTTTCCAAAATCCTGGATACGCCACTGTACGTAGTGCAAGCGAAATATTTGTTTGAAAAAGCTTTTTATGTGTAATTTTCGGTGCTCTGTATTTCTAATCTAAAGATGTTTTTAATATACTAACGGCAAGCACCGTGCCATTGGTGGTTGGGAAAGCCGCAGACTTCCTAATTGGAATGAAGTTTGTAGTCGATTGCATACAGGTATGTCTGAGTGTGAGGCTGAGAGGTATTCGGAGATTCGTTTGAATTAGGTGGCGCGCTGTAAAGCTGGCAAGCGCATATTTAGCCGATGACACACAGGCCTGTTGCTTATCTCCCTTGGAAGGCGGCTGGGCCGCCTAGCCAGTGGCCGTTGTTGTCTAATAATTCGTCTGACTCCGTTGGCGAAGAGCAGAGGCTCCTTGTCTGCTTTAAGGTGGGTTTATACTTCGTCCGCGCGGACAAAACGGACACAAGCGGACAGGTTGTCCGCGCAGCAGTTTATACTTTGGCGGAGCGGACACGAGTGTCCGCCAGACAGTTTATACTGTACTTTGGCGGAGCGGACACGAGTGTCCGCCAGACAGTTTATACTTTGTCCGCGCGGACATGCCCGCGCGGACACAAAATCGGTGTCAGCGCGTGTCCGCTTCTGTCCGCCGAGCAAGTTGAAAAATTTCAACTGACACTTTGTCCGCGGCATGATCGGCGAGTTTTACCTGGTTATTTTTTATGGTTTTGCGTAAGTTATTATTATGGATGATATCACTATTGCTCTCGTGTTAGCTCTACGTCATGTCCAAACGAAAAAAAAGAAGCAAAAACGTCTTCGGCGCTGGTACGTTCGACCTATCAATGAGAACAGAGATCGAAGTGGCGAGCTGTTTCATCGAATACTTCCTCTGCGAACTATGGCCCCGGACAAGTTTCGAAATTACTTTCGGATGAGTAGGGACAGTTTTGATTTCCTACTGGACAAGGTTCAAGATCGAATTTCACACAAGCAAACGCATCAGCTTCCCCTCTCTCCGTTGTTTCGTATTTCCGTCTGTTTACGGTTAGTTTTCCTTTTGCCGTTGAATAAAAAATTCAGTAAAATAGAAAGTAATCAGTCGTATTTGCCCCATACTAGTTCCAGAATAATTTGTTTTTTTCTATTTTAGGTATCTCGCTAGCGGTGATATGCCGGTATCACTCGCTCACAGCTATCAGTGTTCCAAGTCGGCAATCACACAAATAATCAAGGAGACAACAAAAGCGATCGCCGATGTCCTTTGGCCTGAATTTGTGCAGAAGCCTACACAGGGTGATTTACGTGCGACAGCCAAGTATTTCTGGGATCGATGGCAATTTCCCAATTGCTGCGGGGCTTTAGACGGCAAACACTGCAAAATTAAGGTAATTGTAAAGTTCAATTAGCTGGGAGTTACCCAAACTGAATCATTTCGGCTAATGGAGGTTTTACAGTCAGGCACTTAACGCCGTTTAAGGTACCGACACCATATAAGGTACCGGTACCGGAACCGGTACCTAGGGTAGTGCTATCATATATGGTGCCACCACGTTCGGCGACTGTGGTGGTACCATATATGGTACCCCTACCCATGGCCATGGGTGGCGGCGGTACCATATATGGTACGAAATCTGAAGAGAGTGGTACCATATAAGGTACCGGTATCATATGTGGTGCCACCACGTTCGGCGACTGTGGCGGTACCATATATGGTACCCCTACCCATGGCCATGGGTGGCGGCGGTACCATATATGGTACGAAATCTGAAGAGAGTGGTACCATATAAGGTACCGGTACCATATGGTACCGGTGCCTAGGGTAGTGGTATCATATGTGGTGCCACCACGTTCGGCGACTGTGGTGGTACCATATATGGTACCCCTACCCATGGCCATGGGTGGCGGCGGTACCATATATGGTACGAAATCTGAAGAGAGTGGTACCATATATGGTGCCGGTACTGGTAACAACGCGAAGGTAGGGGTACCATTAGTGTTCCGACGATATTAAGAGCCGGTTTTTCTAAGGGTCGACTCTTCCCGGACAAATCTCAACTTTATGTCTCCGATTTGGCTAAAATTTTGTATTTTGGTATAATTTAACCTAAAAAGATGTTCTATCACCTTCCCGGCCATTTTTGAGAGGGTCACTTTTTCGACCCAACCTCAGATCTCGGCTTATAACTCTGGAACCAGTGAACGTAGAAACTTGCGGATTGCATATTTATAATCACATAAGCGTTCTCTTTCACACGATATCCTACATGACCAAATTCGAGACAAAAATTTTTTTCGAACCCCTTCTGGGCCAAATTTGACCCCCCCAAAGGTGCGACTACCGCTATTTTATTTCATAAAAATGTAGCGCTATCTATTCACGTTTGATAGCACAAAAAAATCGAGAAAAAAAAATGGGCGTCTAATTGAGTTTTTGGGCCTTGAAAGTTGTCAGGTCGAAAATTTGCCCAATAAAAGATTGCCTTGTAAAGAGCATATCTTTGTCAATTTTGAACCGAGTTCAGTGATTTTTTGCACACATATTGCACTGTGTCCCTGCCACATACTGCACAAATCTGACCTTGCTGGCTCTTGCTTGGCGCCAGTTCTACGCTTCTTGGTCACATTTCAAGATAAATTAGTTTACAAAGCAAATAGAATTTCCTGATAATCTGCAGTATCTTCCTGATAATTCGACAGTTGCGACTTTGTTACTGTCTTTTTTGCCGTCTTTTCACTAGGTACCTACTACGTACCTACAACTAGACATCTATCTGGCCTGTGTCAAGGTTCGGTAACGACATCTACAGACAGCATATTTGTGGTTTCGCTGTTTCGCTGACAGCATATATGTATGACTGTCCTGGGATAAGCTTAAGTTATAAATACAATGGTAAGAACAGTTGCAGTTTGTTGCTTAGCGGCCTGCTTTTTAAGCGAAGATTCAACCGGTGGATCGGTACAAGGCTCACCTTTTACAATTGGCAGGGAACTAGGAGGAAGTTGGGCATCACTGAGTCTTCTTCTGTCTGGTGCAATTACTGATGAGGTGTCCGAAGTCTCCGCAGTTGTGGCACGGACCGATGAGGCTTCTCGGTTGTTTGGAACCGGAGAACAGCTGGAACGGTTGGTTGGCGCCGGCGCCATTGTAGTAGAGTGGCGCTTGCGATTGCTGAGGAGCTCTGGCGGATGGGAAGAACTGGTTTGCGGGGAACCACTGCTGATAGTGGCCCCCGCCCTGGCGAAAGGGCTGTGGGCGCTGTCGCTTCTGCTGGAAGATGCTTTCGCTGACCGATTTCTCCAGTAACTTGGGTACTAGAGATGCCAGCAACGCGCTGGAACCGGCGCTGGAGGAAGAGAGCGACTCGACGTTTGAGAGCTTGCTGATTTTGTCAATCATTGACAGGGCTCCAGGGATCTCGTCTGCGAGCTCCAAGGAGGCATTGCGAGACCGGAGCTTGGTCTCCAATGCTTTCAGACAAGCCTCAGTGTCGTCGGGGTCGTGGAGCGACTCTCTCGTCTCCAAAATCTTCGATAGCAGCTCATTGTTGAACTCGACTTGGGCCTGGCTGGAAACCAGGTTTCTTCAGTGAAACCGTGGCTTTCCCGCGAGCCTTTGTCGAGTGTTTGAGCTTTGATACATCTGAACGAAGGCTCTGGAAGTCGGACTGCATCTGGAGGAGCATGTTAACGACCACCGCGTTAGCCTCAGTGCTGCTAGTGGTGTCGTTACTGCTGGTTGCTTGCGCTGATGGAGGATCGGTGTTGGCAACGGGACTGGGAGTTCGGTTCTGACAAACACGACGTTTACTTGACAGAGAGGATGTTGGTTGGGATGGCGAGTAGGGTTGGGTCACACGTTTGGAGCGGGTGGTACGTTTGGTTTTGGGCATGGTGAAAGACTCAGGACTGGACACAGTACCAAAACAACTAAACTTCGCAGAGAATGGAAACCGCCTTAAATAGCCGGGCTGGGCCGGCCAAGGTGGCCGACTGGCCAATGGCTGGCCAGTCCCTCTGGTCATCTATACAAAAGACCCGGGTGTTATGGGCATGTGTCAACAGCCTTTGGCGGACTTGGCTGTGGGAGACAAAGAAGCGGCTTAGGGCCTAACCCTCTCTGGTGAAGGCACCAGAGACAAACACTTCAGGTCTGCAGAGATAACGCACACAAGATTAGAAAAATACAACTATAGGTCAGAATTTTTCATGTTCCGCGACCTGCCCCGGTTTTATAAAATGTGGCTCTTAAATACAGCTTTTACGAAAATTAATTTTCGTTACGAATTTTAATTTACGTTTCCCGAATAGCTAGCAATAAATGAGCTGAATTATTAGCAATTTAACTGATTGTAAACCTAGAAAAGCATTTTCACTGTAACAATGCAATGTCCAAAGCATTTTGGGGTTGCTGAACAAGTATTTTAGAAAGCATTTTTAACTTAGTTTAACTACTTGTTCATCTTGGTGCAAGTACTGGCACTGTTTAGTACAATCGTACACCATCATACACGTTTAGTACAATCGTACACATTTTCTTGAGTCAGTATTTTACACACACAACGCTTGACTGTCCACTTAGGGAGAATCTCCTGGGTCAAAGCGCATACTACATGCTGTAGGTACCTGCAATGAACGTATGTACAGGGTGTCTCAAAAAATGATCACATTTCTTTTTACTGCCATTTCCGCAAATGTGGACCAAATAGGCTGAAATTTGGACTATTGGTGCCAAAATTCGGGGAATTTTAGGTGTTAAAGTTTGGTGCACTAGGCTTGACTGATTCCCGAGAAATTTCAAATAAAGTGAAATTTGTTAATTTCAATAGTATAAGCGGTCACCGAAAAAATGATCACATTTCTTTTCACTGCCATTTCTGCAAATTTTGATCAAATAGGCTGAAATTTGGACCATAGGTGCCAAAATTCGGGGAATTTTATGTGTTAAAGTTTGGTGCACTAGGCTTAACTCATTCCCGAGAAATTTCGAAAAAAGTGAAATTTGGTAATTTCAATAGTGAAAGCCGGTCACGAAAAATGGAAACATTTCCTTTTCCTGTATCTTTTCTAATTTTCGTCGGAATTGGATGAAATTTGGAGTGTAAACGCAGAAGTTCAGGGTAATTCGTGTCTAAAAAGTTGACGCATGAACTCCAACGCTATCGTTAGAGTTTAGGCGATAATGTAATGTAACGTTTTTTCGGTGACCGGCTTTCGCTATTGAAATTACCAAATTTCACTTTTTTTGAAATCTCTCGAGAATTAGTCAAGCCAGTGCACCAAACTTTAACACATAAAATTCCCCGAATCTTGGCATCTATAATCCAAATTTCAACCTATTTGGTCAAAATTTACGGAAATGACAGTGAAAAGAAATGTGATCATTTTTTCGGTGACCGGCTTTCACTATTGATTTAACAAATTTCACTTTTTTTTATATTTCTCGGGAATGAGTCAAGCCTAGTGCACCAAACTTTAACACCTAAAATTCCCCGAATTTTGGCACCAATAGTCCAAATTTCAGCCTATTTGGTCCACATTTGCGGAAATGGCAGTAAAAAGAAATGTGATCATTTTTTGAGACACCCTGTATGTGCAATATAAGCATGCAGAAGCATTGCGTTACAATGATCAAAACATGCTAGCGTTAGCGGGAAATCGAGCTCTACAGAATCTGCGCATTCAGAACTGATATTTAAGGCTTATTTTGATGCTGAAAGGCCTAAACTGGGTCCCTACTTGCAGTCTATAACCTACCGTGAAAATACGAAAATTAAGACGCAATTTCTGAGAGGATTCAACGTCTCATAAGGGAACCTCCCTACTTTGGACAGGGTCACATCACGGATTTCGATATTTCTATGATAGTTCAATAGTAATTGATGAAAAACCATGATGCGCCAAGTGTCAGCCCGATCGGCCCACATGGGCCTGCTGACCACCTCCTTCAAGCATACATGTAACAGGGGGGTCTGGGGGGTCTGCCCCACCCGACTTAGGCCAGACCCCCCGGATGGGCCCCCCCCCCCCGAGACGATTTCACCCACCCCCCCCCTCCGATTTTTCTGGCAAGTAAATTTTCGAGCAAATTTTTGCAATTTTTTACAATTTCACACACAAAAATTGCCAAAATCGCCTGCAAAACAGCACTTTTTTGCTGTATTTCAGCCCAAATTAGCGATTTTTGGCAATTTTTAGCCAAAAAATTGCGGTTTTTTCGATTTTTGAGCGTTTTTTAGTGCCCACCCCCCTCCCCCAAAATTTTGGCTCAGCCCCCCCCGGCCGGCGCCAGTCCCCCCCCCCCCCCAACCCCCCTCCCCCATCGGCGGATGACCTGTTACATGTATGCCTTGAAGTGACCGGTCCAGAGCGAAATTTGCAAATTTGGGTCCCTTCATTCAAGTCATTGTATCTTGCCGACATCTACTGTAGAGTAGTGTTGTTACAATACCAAAATTTCCGTTTGACTATGACTATGACTACCACTCGTTTGAGTACAATACCAGGGTAGTCAAATTTGACTATATTGTAGTCAAACCGTTTGACTACCATGGCCACCGGTTTGACTACTTTGACTACTTTTTGAGACATGGCAATATTAACGTTTTCAGCGATTTATAAGCTTCAGTCACCAAGTGTCAGTCAAAAATGACTTTGACTGAGTGCACAAAGTGTTTACTTTGAAATAAACGGTATAGTTAACTGCTACAAATTAGCCCAGAATTGTTTAATTTTCAAAAATTTCAATGTAAAAAGCATCTTTCGGAAAGACAGCACAAAAATAGGCAAATTCCCGGTTTAGTTTGGTTTAAAATCAAAGTAGTTTTTTATTTTTCTCTTGTTCTTCTTTGCTCCATAAGAGAGGTATTGTACGCATACATGTAGCTGGGTTTTCGGCTGGGGGGGGAATTTTTCTGATCCAAAATAGGGTTTCAGGGCTATGCCCAAAGGGGGTTTCAGCGACCTTTTTTTGGTGTCCAAAAGTGGGTTTCAGCGACCTTTTTTTGGGCTCAAAACAGGGTTTTGAGGACTAAAAATGGGGTAAAAATCCTGTCTGAAGTGCAAAAATTCCGTTTAAAACCCTATTTTTGCTGTAAAACGTGGAAAAAACCTTATTTTTAATTTAAAATGTGCAAAAAAAGCTAATTTTGCTTTAAAACGTGCAAAAAAAAACCATTTTATTCGACATAATACAGTTAAAATGCATTTCTGGAACCTTCTTTAGAGATTTTTAAACCCAAATTAGGGTTCCGGAACCCTATTTTGGGCCTCCAGAAACCAAAATTAGGGTTCTAGAACCCTATTTAGGGTTTCAGTAACTCAAATTAGGGTTCCGGAACCCTATTTCGGCCCTCCAGAAACCCAAATTAGGGTTCCGGAACCCTATTTAGGGTTTCAGTAACCCAAATTAGGGTTCCGGAACCCTATTTCGGCCGTACAGAAACCCAAATTAGGGTTCCGGAACCCTATTTAGGGTTTCAGTAACCCAAATTAGGGTTCCGGAACCCTATTTCGGCCCTCCAGAAACCCAAATTAGGGTTCTGGAACCCAATTTAGAGTTTCAGTAACCCAAATTAGGGTTTCAGTAACCCAAAATAGGGTTCCGGAACCCTATTTAGGGTTTCAGTAACCGAAATTAGGGTTTCAGTAACCCAAATTAGGGTTCCGGAACCCTATTTAGGGTTTCAGAAACCCAAAATAGGGTTCCGGAACCCTATTTAGGGTTTCAGTAACCGAAATTAGGGTTTCAGTAACCCAAATTAGGGTTCCGGAACCCTATTTAGGGTTTCAGTAACCCAAATTAGGGTTCCGGAACCCTATTTAGGGTTTCAGTAACCCAAATTAGGGTTTCAGTGATCCAAATTAGGGTTCCGGAACCCTATTTAGGGTTTCAGTAACCCAAAAACAGGGTTTCGGAACCCTATTTAGGGTTTTTGAAACCCAAACTAGGGCTCCGGAACCCAAGTTGGGTTTCTGAAACCCTAATCAGGGCTTCTGGAACCCTGTTTGCAGGTTTACAAACCCAAAATAGGGTTTCAAAAAATTCCCCCCCCAGAATCCGGCTGGGGGGGGGGAATTTTCTCCGAAAATCGGGCCTGGGGGGGGAAATACCCCCCCCCATTCCCCCCCAACTACATGTATGATTGTACGTACTGTATGTCATAATTTTCACCCTGACCAAACTGTTTAATTTGCCTTGCATCAAGCAGAGATTTGCTGACTGACAACCCATACATGTAACAGGTCAACCGCCGAAAGGGGATGGGAGTTGGGGGGTCTGGTGCCGGCGGGGGGATGTTTGGCTAAAAATCGCCAAAAATCGCTATTGGGCTGAGATACAGGTAAAAAATCCTGTTTTGCAGGCGATTTTACCATTTCTTGTGTCTGAAATCGTAAAAAATCGCTAAAATTTGCTCAAAAAATTATCTGCCAGCAAAATCGGAGGGGGCTCAGGAAAATCGTCCCGGGAGGGGGTCCCCATCCGAGGGGTCTGGCCTAACTCGGGTGGGGGCAGAACCCCTGTTACATGTATTCTGACACCTGTTATCAGTTCACAGTTTTAGAGAAAAGGGTTGTTTGTCTTTTAAAGAGCTAAAAATGAAACCAATTTATAAAATATTTAGTTGCGAACCGTAAAAATGTGGAAAATATGCTTGAAAAGCCGCTGCTTATAGGAAAATGTAGTCATAGTCAAACGGTTTGACTACCTCGTCTTCGTTTGACTACGTATTTATGGTAACCAAGGTAGTCAAACTTTGACTTTGACTACCTGTCTGTTTGACTGCGATATCACAAAAAGTATTAACTATGACTTTGACTTTGACTATAGTCATAACAACACTACTGTAGAGTTACAGTGACCGTGACCCCACCAAACGATCGAGAACGATCCGAGGATTACAAATATCACAGTTAAAAAGCGGTATCTAGCTCCGTACCGCAATTTAGGGTAAAAAAAACGGTTCAACACTGAATTTTTACCATACCTGGTGACCAGTGTGGTGCATTTTGAAATTCTGAAACTAGGTAAAGTAATACTAGGTAAAATGCTTGGACCACAAATACTGTTGTTTGGGTATGGGATTTTCAGGAATCGGTTCGGTATGGGTAGGTATTTTTCGGCATACCCAGGATTCGGTTCGGTATGGGTAGGTATTCGCAAAAATACCGGTAAGTAGTACCGGGCGTGACACTGGCACGCAAAATCTGATTGGTCCAATTATTTAGGGCCCGCCCCCACTTTAGAAATAAAGATTTTTTTCTGTTTATATTTTTTACTTTTCACTTCTACTTTTCTGTTTTTATTTTTACTTTTCTGTTTTCTACTTTTCATTTTTACTTTTCTGTTTTCTACTTTTCATTTTTATTTTTTACTTTTCTGATTTTCATTTTTACTTTTCTGCTTTTCATTTTCTGTTTTCATTTTTACTTTTCGGTTTTACTTTTTCATTTTTACTTTTCGGTTTTTCTTTTCTACTTTTTTATTTTTACTTTTCCTTTTTTCATTTTCAACCTTTAATTAATTCGGCGGAGCCAGGACCAGTCAGGTTTTGCACCACAGTGTCATGGACGTGATCGCTTGTATAAAAGATAAAATTTAAAAGGCTGTTTCTAAAAAGGTTTCTTGAAACATTACCGCGACGGGTTTGACTCGAAAAAGATTCCTTACCTGTGCAGTGAGTTAGTACAAAACAGCAAAAGTCGGCTTACTGAAAAAGCGTCTTAACAGTTTGCTGAAACCTAACCTGGATGGGTTTTCGGCAAACATTATACAACTGAAATAAGTCCGTACTTCTGGGAGAACCTTTGCTATAATCATTTGGAGTGAGTCACGTGATTGGCCAACTTATAGACAAAGCAGTGGTACAATTTAAATAGGTCATTGTTGCATTTTGCCTTTCACGGATCGGTTGTGCAGTCAGTTATGAGTTTGAGCGAAGAATTTGATAAATTGGTGGGAGAATTAGTAGAAAAGCCTCGGGAAGATGGTTTTACAGTAACGTCAGAAAAAACAGGCAAAGAGACAAAGCCGAAGCGTGAAATTAAGCAACGTGTTAAGCCAAGAATCAGCAAACAAAAAGTTGTAGTTTGTGCAAAGTGCGCTGCTCAAATGAACGCCCCCGCAAAAGACGGTGAAGCATGGACGTGGGTTGTGCCTGTGCCCTCCATTACCGTAATCCCTACAATGCATTACGTGCCAGCGGCTGACCAAGACGGGCAGGCCAAGAAAATTTGAAGCTATGAATACGCAAACTTTATTGCATATGTGCAAAAGCAACAATGTGTTAGCCCCATATTTTGTTGGCGTTTTTGCTAAAAATACTATGCCGAAATCAGTGAATCGGTCGGCTGCATTAGTCGTCAACACAGACAGCAGCAATTTACCCGGAACTCATTGGATTGCAATACATATTTCTCACGAAGGAGTTGGTACCTATTTCGATTCCTACGGCCGATTTCCACTGAAAGAATTCCGTGAATTTTTGGACAAAAACTGCGAAATTTGGAACTATGTAGCTAGGCCAGTACAAGCACCTTTCTCTACTACTTGCGGTCAGCACTGCGTGCTACTGTTGTTTGTGTATACACATACACATTTACCATACACAAAAATACACATTGTTTTTTCAATGTGTATACACATACACATACACATACACATTGAAAATTCAGATACACATTACCATACACAAACAGCACTCGAAATGTGTATTTTTGTGTATGTGTATTTGATCAGCAAAAGTCGATAAAATTTCGATCAGAATCGTAAAATTTCGATGTTTTTGCTGTAGTAATAAACATTAGATATCCTGATAAAGCCGTCAAATGGCCTAAATAACTCGATTCCAAAGCTACCCAAGGTTTAAAGCAACAGACATTGAGAGATTTGATTTTCTTAGCATTTCTGGCTCAAAATCTGCCAAAAAATTTGCATTTTCAGTACAATACACATACACAAATATACACAAAAATACACATTGTTTTATTGAATGTGTATACACAAATTACCATACACATTGAGGGTAAATGTGTATACACATACACATACACATACACAAACGGAAAACCCAATACCAAACAACAGTACTGCGTGCATTTTCTCTATTGTATGGCTAGCGGATTGAGAATTGAACAGTTTATGAATAAGTTTGGTTCAAATTTGGTTGAAAATGATAAATTGGTGATCGAGTTTATAGAGAACAAATTCAAAGTGCAAACCGAAATCGTAGATGCACACTTGCTATTGAATCAGATTTGTAGAGCAATGACAGAAAATTAAATAAACCATTTATTTTGAAAGCACACCGATTACCACGCAACAAGCCACAGCAACAGCCGCTATCGTCAACAGAGTTCTATGACTTTTCACACTGTTTTTCCTACAATTCTGTGAATTGTAATAGTCAATGAGGCCTCTCCATTTGCCCTGTTGCTCCTGAATCCAGGTGTCAAGAATTCCGTTGCAATAAACTGCCAAGAATCCCGCTACATGATTGCTTGTCGGAATGATTTTGCGTTTAAGACCGTGCACCATCAACGCTCCCGTGAATGCAAACAAATGTACGATCCGTTCCCAACTGATTCCTTGTATGAAAAGAATGTCTGCGAGAACGCAGAAATCGGGAAAAGTGGTGGTCATCGACAAACGCATTCGTGCCACCATTCGCTCGATTTGGGAATAATGTTCTTTTTCGTACTGCGCTGCCAGTGCTCTCATAGTGAGTCTGACTTCGTCAACCGGGGGTCTTAGGTCGGGACAATCGTGCCAGGGCACACCACTTTCTTGAGCACGCCATTTCAGGTAATCGTAGGCCATAAAATCATTAGCCGCATCGCTCTCATACAAATCCTCATCATCAGACTCTCTGTTATAATATTCGTCGGTATCGTACTCGCTCTGGCACTCTATGTCATCCAGCCAATACAGACCGTCCATCGCAACCGACCGCCTCCTTAGCAAGCTTAGCAAACACTAACTGGTTTCCGATTAAAGACTACTATCTATGAGTGGGTGGAGTCAACTGACCAATCAACATAGAGCATTGTGTAATACTGATTTTCGTTTCGAGACCCTAACTTACCCTAACCAAATAGGTTCATAAGGACAAGTTCTCAGCAAACTGGTCATTGTTATTTTTGCCTAGCTGTTGAGATGTCGCTCACTAGCAAATGTCCCACGCGTTTCAATGCGTTGAGCAAAGACCAGATCAGTGCCTGGTTGGGCGTTTTCAAAGGCAATGTCTATGGACATTTTGCGCAATTGAGAGGCGGCAGTCGTTCGGTGGTGTCGTTGCCGGCTGGCAAGTTGGAGACGCTGTTGTTGGCGATCAGTTACATGGAGAGCAATCCAACAGACGAAATGCCCGCATCCCTACATTTGAGAAATCCCGAAGGAGCAGGAGAAGAGGTGCAATTCGTGCGACAGGGCGCCGAGCAGTTTGCATTGCGTCTGGTGGAAGCGAGCGGACCAGACAAAGTATTGAGGGAGATTCTGATCACGCGCATAGGCCCATTTGAAATGATGCTCAATTTGATGAGAATGAGCGCAGTGCTTCTGCGCAACAATCAACAGGAGAAGAAGAAGGCGAACGATAAGAGCAAAAGTAGCGCCAACGATGGAGAATCGAGCAAACAAACGAAAAAACGAAAGTGTGCAGTGAAAGAGCAAGCCGGTAAGATAGACAAAGCCACGTCAACAATCGATGAAGAAAAAGAAAGTGATGCAAAGCCCATAGTGATTGAATAATCTTTTATTATTGCCAATAATTATCTATTAAATGCCATAATCCATGTGCACATTTCTGAACCGATCGATACTCAGCATATTATCGTATTCGGCAAAACAAATCATTTGGATTCCTCCTTCGGGTACGGGGGTTCCAAACGTAACATCGATCATTACCGAACCATCGTGCACCAATTCAAAATGACCGCCGTCTTCACAATCAGCACTCAAATCAAACACGAACAAACAATGTGTTTCTTTGAATTCTTCCATACTAATGTAATTGGCCTTGTTTTCTTGAGCCAATCCCAATGACTCGAACATTTGCATATACGGTCGCACGAATGCATTCTGGCCAAAATTCATTTTCAGGGGCTCGTGGGGGTATACTCTAGAACTGGCCACTACCTTCACTTCGCGAATATCGTAATTTCTGAATCGAAAGGGATTTCTATCGTAAGCTCCATAGTAGGCCGTACTGTTTACGAATCCAAACACGATTCTTCGGGGAATCTGTCCTTGAAAAATAGAATTGCTGGGTGTGCTGCGACGCCCGGCAGCTATATGGACAGCTGTTACTGTGGTTCTTCGTAGAGGGTATTTTGCTGTGTACTTATTTAGCACACTTTCGATACTCAATTGTATCGAATGGAGTACTGTAACTTTACGTATGTACATTATCATGTCCACTACATGCAATTTGTAATTGGCATTGGCGGCATAGGACATCAGCACAAAGTTGTCAGGGTTTCTGAACAACTCTACAGTCATCTCCACATTGGGCACCATCAATTTGTCGGACTCGAACAGATCGCAATGCAATTTAGCCATGCTTTCCACCACAACTGCATCGTTATTTCGTGTTGCAAACCAGCGCTTACGTTCAGCATGGCCTTTGTTGGTAGCTGCTTCGGAGCCAATCGCATAATTATGGGCCTGCTCTGGCTCATCCTTTGCGTACAACGCCGCTTGCAACTGACAACTTTTAACTGTACGATCGTAATTCAATTCTGACTGTAGCCAAGCCTGGTACGCATAATTGTCTCCACTATCGTAGGTCAATTTTGAATTCAGGTAAACTTTCACTTGTCGAAAAAACGTATTGCCCAACAAATTTATCGGGGATTTGAAGCGAGATTTTTGAGAAACAAGTTTTGACAGTTGAGAAACCAGCAAATCACCATTTTTCGTTTCTGCAACCAGCACGTACTACATACTAGTGTTTCCGATTAAATTAAAATTAAATAACAAAATTAAATTGTTTTGGCCAAAATCACCAAGTAAATAGCAATTTAATAACAAATTAAATTTCTCGTGATGAGTGCAAAACAAATTAAAATTATATTATATTTCGTAAAATTGGCCTAGAAATTTGATATAAATTTGATGTGAATTTGATACAAATTTGCTTGGTTTCGCAGCTTCACTAACCAAAGTCTGGCTACAAAACAACAAGTTCAGTCCAAAGATTACCTTGTTCATGCCTATAGCAAAGATATCAACTCATTAAAAGCTATTTTGTAGACCATTTGTCGCCATCTAAAGAAAGGTCAACTCATTTTGGACTGACTCGACCCAGGTTTTGAGCTGTTTTTCTCAGGAATTTAGTATTGATTTTAGCAAATTTATATTTAATTCATATCAAATAACAAATTTGTATCAAATAAAATTTCAGAATTGGGGTACCAAGCAAATTAATAGCAAGTTATTTTCTTCTGAAGGCTGAGCAAGCAATTTAATAGTTATTTAATTTCAAAATAAATTTACTCGGAAACACTACTACATACATACAGTAAAGTGTATAGGTATCAGTCCTCCTGACCAATCACTACATTGTATGTAGAGGGAAATCCGTTGGCTTGTTTATAACTAAATTAAGGGGCGAATACCAAGGTCAACTGGGCAGACTTGCCTATGCCTAGGCTTGTTAGAATGTTATGAGTGCTTGCCAAAAAAAGTCAGGCAAGCTCCCTTATGGGGGCGGCCGATGGAATTTTTTGACCCCCCATTTTTATTGGCTCATTTGAATTGCCCTATTATGAAACCCCCACAGCCGCGCCGGTTTCGCTCTGGCCGCACTCAAACCGGAGTAATGGTTTGAAGAAGGGTGCTGCGCCGGATCTCCCAGATTTGGCTCCTCCATGCTCTTTCAACTGCTGTCAAATTGGCACATTGAAATTGGAAACATTTATACAGATTTTCCCGCTCTTTCAAACGCAATAGAGAACAACTGAATGCGATGAAATCTGCCAGATTCAGACGCGATTTATTAAAGTTCAGGGGACCGAAATAGATGTGTCTTGCAATTGAAAGAAGTGCCTATGTGGCAACGAGCTCCAGAGCTGATATTTTCAACGTAAGTTGACCATGTAAGGATGTATCAATACCTACAGGCAAACCCACCGATTCGGCTTTGTTTGGGAGCTGTGCAGCTTTGAAGATGACCCTTTTGATCACGATTTTTAGGCATGACAAGCAAATGTAGATCAATTACTCTTTGTCGAAGGCACCTAGAGAGCTGTCACTTGCAACCCATACTAAAACGAACATGCTCTTTCAGAATATCAGCTTCATTTGCCTCTCCAGTTCTTCAGTCCCAAGTAATTTTCACATTTTCATGTGTATGCTGAATCTGACCGAATTTCCGGTACCATCTAACTAGGCTGGTCACTACTCCTGTTGTTTCTGGTTAATCAACCTGAAATTTATCCCGATTGTGCAGAATTTCCCGCTCTTTCAATTGATTCACTCGCCGCATCAATCGGATGCTCAGTTCAAATGTTACATCTGATTGTTTACAAATACGTTTTCTGCAGTGCAACCCTGGCTCGCATCATCGATTAACTTTGCTCAAAAGTGCAAGGCTTTGTCTACTCTTACAGAAAAGCTCAATAGATCTCGTACACCTATAACGTGCGCAATATGCAAGCCTAAGCGCTGCAGGATTTTGGCCCATGTTTTCTGGTGACTTTTTTGCTAGAGCTGGTTTTACGCCTTGCGCCCTTGATGCTTAAAGTGCACAAGAAGCTGCAGTTAGCTATAAATTGCCATTGATTAAGACATGTGTTACGGCGGTGGTAGAACTGGCACTGTAATGACTGGAGGTGGTAAGTCAGGCCATTGTCGTTACTCTTAGAGTCAAACGTTGCTAAGTACTCTCATAAAGCGCAGTGCTAAAATCTGCTTTTGTAAGTAGAAGCAAACTTCAGTAAAACTTTGTATGGGCAAAACTGGGCAAGAAAATGCGACAAAGAATTATACGAAAGAACGAACGAACGAACTTTTATCGCCCAACACAAAATAAAATAAAAATACGAGTTAGCAAATGACCCTCTAGTTTTTGACACTGGATTCCAACTGAAAAAGTGATCAAAATCTAAATCCACCAGACCATGTACGATTTGGTATACATACTGGAGATCAATGACGAGCCTGCGACGTTCGAGTGTTTCAAGGTCCAGTAGTTTTAGTCTTTCTAGGTAGCAGCCTTGAAGACCAGCATACCTGGCAATCCATACAAAAGCCTTTCCTGCTATGATCTTCTTACGCTTCTTTGCATAAAGCGCAACGTACCCAACCTCGTGTGGTTGGAGTTTTTTTATGCGTATCTCGGTCTTGAAGCTGTGTAAATGAATTGCCATGTTATATTATTTTTCAGCTATTTTTAACTCAGTTATGACTGAGTGTTTGAACGTTCGAAATAATAAAATAATACACTTACAGTGCACTTACTTTTTTTCAATAAATTCTTGCTAGTATGGAGCTGCTAAATGTACTGTACTACAGCATGTAAATTTTATTCAACAAAATTTACTTAAAGGTAAAACGGTTGTGGTCGTGCTATATAAGCTGGTGTCCTATTGGCGTTTTCTATAAGTGTAGACAAAGCCTTGCACTTTTGAGCAAAGTTAATCGATGATGTGTCCCAGGGTAGCACTGCAGAAAACGTACAATATTTGTAAACAATCAGATATAACATTTGAACTGAGCATCCGATTGATGCGGCGAGTGAATCAATTGAAAGAGCGGGAAATTCTGCACAATCGGGATAAATTTCAGGTTGATTAACCAGAAACTACAGGAGTAGTGACCAGCCTAGTTAGATGGTACCGGAAATTCGGTCAGATTCAGCATACACATGAAAATGTGAAAATTACTTGGGACTGAAAAACTGGACAGGCAAATGAAGCTGATATTCTGAAAGAGCATGTTCGTTTTAGTATGGGCTGCAAGTGACAGCTCTCTAGGTGCCTTCGACAAAGAGTAATTGATCTACATTTACTTGTCATGCCTAAAAATCGTGATCAAAAGGGTCATCTTCAAAGCTGCACAGCTCCCAAACAAAGCCGAATCGGTGGGTTTGCCTGTAGGTTTTGATACATCCTTACAAGGTCAGCTTATGTTGAAAATACCAGCTCTGGAGCTCGTTGCAACATAGGCACTTCTTTCAATTGAAAGACACGTCTATTTCGGGTCCCCCGAACTTTAATAAATCGTGTCTGAATCTGGCAGTTTTCATCGCATTCAGTTGTTCTCTATTGCGTTTGAAAGAGCGGGAAAATCTGTGTAAGTGTGTCCAATTTCAAGGTGCTATCTCGAAAGCTGCCAATTTGACAGCAGTTGAAAGAGCTGGGAAGAGCAGTTGAAAGAGCAGTTGAAAGAGCAGCAAATCTGGGAGATCCGGCGCAGCACCCGTCTTCAAACCATTACTCCGGGTTGAGTGCGGCCAGAGCGAAACCGACGCGGCTGTGGGGGTTTCATAATAGGGCAATTCAAATGAGCCAATAAAAATGGGGGGTCAAAAAATTCCATCGGCCGCCCACTGCCTGACTTTTTTTGGCAAGGACTCTTATGTTGTTCTACGGTAGAAACCATGACTAGTGCTTTGACACATAGGTATTTGCCCACCGGCCGCTGCTAATATTTTCGGTGTGCATTTGTCCTTTGCAATTGCTACTCTAATTTCGTTATACCGATAGTGGGTAGGCAAGATGGGCGCGACTAACGCGTGAACAAACGGCGTCTTTGACCTACCGGTCTAAAAGTCTTGAAGCTAATTTGTGTAAATAATTGCGGCAAACATAAGCCATATTAAGAGCCGGTTTCTCTAGGAATCGACTTTTGCTCCTTAACCTCCGGACAAATCTCAACTTTTTGTCTCGGATTTGGCTGAAATTTTCGATTTTGGTTTAATTTGACCTAAAAAGACACTTTATCACCTTCCCGGCCATTTTTGAGAGGGTCACTTTTTCGATCCTCTCACAGATTTCGAGTCATAACTCGGGACCAGATGATCGTAGGAACTTGCGAATTGCAGATTTAGAATCAGAAAAGTATTCTCTTTCAAATCATACCCTAATCGACTGCATTGCAGAGAAAAATTTTTTTTCGAACCCCTTCCGGGACCGATTTGACCCCCCCCCCCCCCCACCGTCAATAGTCCGACTATTTTATTTCATGGAAATGTAGCGCTATGTTTTTCCTTTCGACTAAAGAAAAAAAATCGAAAAAAAAGTAACCCCTAATCGAGTTTTTGAGCCTTGAAAGTTGAAAATCAAAAATGATTTCCTTATAATGGATTGCACACTGTAAACAACACAACTTGGTCAGTTTTGAATCGAATTCGGAGATCTTTGGCACACGTATTGTACTGTTCATCTTGCACATAGCGCACAAACCTGGTCCTGGTTGCCGCTGTTTAACACGAGTTTTGTGCTTATTTTGTTTATTATTTTCAGTTTCACAAACAATCTCTCGGTTTCATTTGATGTTTCTCATGATGGGCGTCCGAATTGTCTTTTTGAAAGGAATTAGAGCTGGAAATCGGGCCGGCACAACCCAAGCAATGCCTAAGCGAAGGATAGTTGGAAACTTTTGCATTGAATAAACATTTTGCTTACTTGGTACTTACAAGAAATAAGCATCAATTAGCATTGTGCACTTTAAGGAATATTTACAGAGACTGCTTAGACTCTGTTACTCTCTTGATATTTGCAACACCTCCATAAATGCAACGAAAATTTGGGATATAGCGTGTTGCACTTACCGGGTTTGACCAGACATGGGCTAGCATTTCGGCTGAGGGGGGGGTAGAATTTTCATTTCCTGAGGGGGGCTGAGGGGGGGTGGGAGCGCCTGGGGGCTGACGGGGTGGTAAGCCAAAAAGTCCGTTTTTTGGCTAAAATCAAGGTTTTTTGGCTTATTTTTCATTAAAATAAGTTAAAATAAGCAATTCTTAGCTCATTTACACCTAATCCAGGCATATTTTTATCATAATTTTCTATACAAAACTCTTACAAAAAATTCCTGAAGGGGAGTAGCGGCCGGCTGAAGGGGGTAGGTCAGAGCCTGAGGGGGGCCAACCCCCCTCAGCCCCCCTTTGCCCATGTCTGGGTTTGACTGTACCCAACAGATCAAATTTACTCTGAAAAGTTGATTTGCATACTGCTACATGTATGTATGCTAAAGTACATTGCACTAAGCATGAATTGACGTTATTGAGGCGATTTCAGCCAAATAAAGTATTTTCAGTGGTCTAGCTATCCAAAACGTGCCAAGTACGGATAAAACGCATTCCATTTAGGCTCTGCTGGCTGGATGGAATTTGTATCATGTAAAATCTGCGGCTTGGCATGACACTGATTGAAATGTTGGATACAGACCTAAAATGAATGTATGTTGGTTTGTATGTACATTTTACGTTTTGATAGTATGTGAAACATACCAAATATCATACACTTTCAAGATGTCCAGGTCATCTACAAACAGTTGTACAGACATGATTTCACCAACGTCGCATCCCCAAAATGTATAGGTTATGTTGGTTCCAGGAGATATAGGATTTCTTGGCAGCTTAACTGGAGCCAATCTTCTTTTCTTCCCCAGAAACTGATAAAAGCACGCTGGGCGGAGAACTTGATGCCACTATGGGCGGCGTGACTTGTAAGAATGTGCACAGCATAAAAATAGTCTTTGTCTGAAACAGTTCATATTACATTCATATCCTATCCATCTTAGACAGACATCCATACTTGTACTTGTACGTATATAGGTGTGACAAACTAAACTAGATTAACAAATTATTTGTCACCTGCTGCAAAATCGGCTGTTTCTGACATGATAATTGAACTTGGCATGCACCAGTATGCAATCCACTCATGAACCATGAATTGAAATGTACTGTTTCTAACTCCATGCAACCATTTCTAACCAAGTTGTGTTGTTTACAGTGTGCAATCCATTATAAGGAATTTTTTTGATTTTCAACTTTCAAGGCCCAAAAACTCGATTATGGGTTACTTTTTTTTCTTTAATCGAAAGAAAAAACATAGCGCTACATTTCCATGAAATAAAATAGTCGGACTATTGACGGTGGGGGGGTCAAATCGGTCCCGGAAGGGGTTCGAAAAAAAATTTTTCTCTGCAATGCAGTCGATTAGGGTATCATTTGAAAGAGAATACTTTTCTGATTCTAAATCTGCAATTCGGAAGTTCCTACGATCATCTGGTCCCGAGTTATGACTCGAAATCTGTGAGAGGATCGAAAAAGTGACCCTCTCAAAAATGGCCGGGAAGGTGATAAAATGTCTTTTTAGGTCAAATTAAAACAAAATAGAAAATTTCAGCCAAATCGGAGACAAAAAGTTGAGATTTGTCCGGGAAGAGTCGACCCTTATATAAACCGGCTCTTAAAAAGAGTTCTGTGCACCCGGACAGTAGCCTTATCTGAGTTGGAAACGACCCTAGTGGAGACTGAAGGGGTTCTAAATAGCCGCCCGCTCTTAGCTCCAACTGACTCGCTAGAGCAAGTTATTTCTCCTGCAAATATTTTGGCTGGGCGTTCGAGCCTTCTATTGCCCCCGGTAATCACTGAAACCGATCCCGATTATGTGCCCGCAAAGGTAGGTAAGCGGAGCGAACGTCTGACCAAGTATTGGAGTGCCACTCAAAAATTGGTAAACCAGTTTTGGCGCGCATGGCAGGTCTTGTACCTGTTGAATTTGCGCGAAGCGCATTCGCCGGCATTTCAAAAATTGGGTAGGGAAGCCGCAAACCCCCTGTTAAAGATCGGCACCGTAGTCTTGCTAAAAGATTCCACACCCCGTGGCACTTGGAAACTTGCCCGTATCGAAAGGCTGTTTTTCAGTGCCGATAATAAGTGCAGATCAGTGCAAGTGCGAACGGTCCACAACAAATTGGTTGTTCGAGCGGTTAAGTTGCTAGTACCACTCGAAGGGCCGTTGGATGACTAAGTACACTGTATGTATTTCCATGTTGTGTGTTTTAGAGCCACGTCTTCGTCTGTACAAAATCGGCCGGTACCACTACCCTCGGTACTAGTGTTCCGACGATATCAAAACTTGTCGATATTCGATATCGATATCGATATTTTCAGTTCAATATCGATCGATATCGATATCGATATTTATAGTTATGCAAGAAAATGTGAAAATATGTGAATGTTGAAAGAGCAAACTGCTCTCGCTGCTTATCAGTCAAGCACTGATGCAATCAGCTATCTGATATAAATTAAGTAGTGAATCGCAGAAAAGGTAGTAGCCCTTCTGAACCCCTTCAATGAAAAGGTTGACCCCTCAGGCCGATGCCCCATCCTCATTAGGCATAAATGAGCTCAGACAGAATAGCGTATTTTAACTAATCTTAAGAAATATGCCAAAAAAACCTTGATTTTAGTAAAAAATCGGACTTCTTTGCTTACCATCCTTTCAACCACCCATCAGCCGACGGTACCCCTCAGGATTTGAAAATGTACCACCGCTCAGTCGAAATACTAGTAGTTCATGTCGACTTCTTCCCTCCTGCTTCAAGTGTGTGAAGTGAGCAGATCTTCAGTGTTGCTGCAGACATTTAAGAACCATACAGTACATGGGCCGGAAAAATGGGTTGGGGATAGTCAAAATACTAAAATTTGGGGGTGGGCCTGCCGGTTTGCGGGGGTCGCGGCGATTTTGGTGGGTGGGTCAGGAACACAAGTCGGCTTCAGGTGGGTGGGTGGTGTCGTTTGGGGGATCGAGCCCAAGTTGGAAGGTGCGCAACCCCCCCGGACCCCCCCCCGCGGCCCACGTATACTAAGAACCAAAGCGTTGTTGTCAGAAAGCTGAGAATGGCGAGAAATTGATGTTTCTGAGAGCTATCATGCCACTGTTACGTTTTGACTATAGAATCGATTTCTGAGTTGTTCAGGAAAAACTGTTTCCTACTGTTCCAGAGAAATAAACTTGGTGTCAGTTTTGTTTTATTTCCTGATTTTCCATACAAAAAATATCGAAAATATCGATGCGATATATCGACTTTTCGATATCGATATCGATATATCGTCGGAACCCTACTCGGTACCGGTACCATATATGGTACCGGCACCTTATATGGTGTCGGCACCATAAACGGCGTTAAGTGCCTGACTGTCTTATACTAAATAAAAAACAATTCTTGGTCCAAATCACTGACATAGCTACTTTACATAATTTTACATTTATTACGTGCACTGGCACTTAATCACTTGACCAGCTCCTGGCTCCTTGCTGAAGAAGATCTGAAGCATCCATATGTCTATTTAATTGGTAAGTACCTCACTAAGCGACTCCATGGCTTCATTACCACCACACCATCAGCAGCAGAGTTCAACGTCTGAGCTAATCCACACTAGACAGCATGTCCCTAAAGGGCTGCGGCTACCAATGACACTTGAAGTAACTGTTTCTTGCTCTTCATTTTTGACTTGATATAAGTCTTTGCATCTGTAGTGAATAAAAAACAGCTGTGTGATACACTATGTAAACAAGTTAAAGACTTCTGGGCTGGGAAAAAGTGGAACACAGCAATCTTGTTTAGATTTATATGGTGTATGTTTAGACTTTCCTGTTAAGGCTTAGGTGACTTTCATTTCATTGAAAACGATTTATGACCTTTGGAAACGGCAACACTAACACAAACATCGAATGGGCAAGCCTAAAAGCCTGCTCTTCAGAGCAGGCAGCTAAACAAATTGTGAAAACACAAATCATGCAAAATATGAAAATGAAAAAACAAAAATATGAGTCAAGACAGAATGAACTTTGGACAGAAAGTGTAAAATCGGCCTGGTCGAATAACAATAACAAGGATGATAAAAGCTACAAATAACTGTGCAATTAATGATAAAACACAGAGCATTAACTGCTCACTAAAATTGCCGTCAGACCAAAACAATGCCGAATAAAACACAGAGCATTAAGAGTCAGTCTCTGAACCGATCGAGTCTTGGCCCTTTGCCCTATTCAGACCCAAAATTGAAACTTTGGGCTAAAGAGCTGTAAGTTGGTACACTAATACATACTTATGAGTTGTCTTTCGGCCCCAAAGGATTAGTGGATTTGACGCTCCAATCCCGAGATACAGCCTTCTGAAAATCGGTCCGCTTAACTATGAGACCAAAATTTCAAACTCGAATTTCTAACCTACCAGCTGGAGTTGGAAGATAAAAATTTGGGTTTTTGCGTAACTTTTGGAGTACTTTAAGAATATGCAGTCCAATTTTGTTTTGGAAGAAAAAAAATTTTTTTCGACCTCTTTGGCGGGCCATAACGCGGCTGGAACCCCTTTTTTTTACCTTTTAACCCACCCAAACCCCCAAACCTCCCTTCTTTTCAAATTTCCTACTTTCAGTGTGCTTTCGGAATATTTAGTGGATTTAGAATTTCGAGGAAAAAAATTTTTTCGACCTCTTTGGCGGGCCATAACTCGGCTGGAGCCCCCCCCCTAGAGGCGCTTTTTTATTTCATAACTTTGTAGCGCTTTTTATAAGCTCCATTTTGGTATAGAATATGATACGATTGCTGGTGGCCAATCCAGTTAAAATTGGCCCCAAATGTTGAGAACTCATAAAAATTTGGCCATCCAAATGAGGGAAATTTTCGAGTTTGTAACCTATGAGGCCAATTTTCACTGGATTGGCCGCCAGCAATCGTACCATATTCTATACCAAAATGGAGCTTATAAAAAGCGCTACAAAGTTATGAAATAAAAAAGCGCCTCTAGGGGGGGCTCCAGCCGAGTTATGGCCCGCCAGAGGTCGAAAAAAATTTTTTTCCTCGAAATTCTAAATCCACTAAATATTCCGAAAGCACACTGAAAGTACTCTGGAAACCCAAATTTTCACAGCTTAACTCCGTTCATTAAGTCAGAAATTCGATTTGGAAAATTATGTCTATAGTGAAACATGCGAATTTTTCGAGTTCGTGACATTTGAGGCCAATTTTCACTGGATTGGCCACCAGCAATCGTACCATCTTCTATACCAAAATAGAGCTTATAAAAAGCGCTACAAAGTTATGAAATAAAAAAGCGCCTCTAGGGGGGGTTCCAGCCGCGTTATGGCCCGCCAAAGAGGTCGAAAAAAATTTTTTTTCTTCCAAAACAAAATTGGACTGCTTATTCTTAAAGTACTCCAAAAGTTACGCAAAAACCCAAATTTTTATCTTCCAACTCCAGCTGGTAGGTTAGAAATTCAAGTTTGAAGTTTTGGTCCCATAGTTAAGCGGACCGATTTTCAGAAGGCTGTATCTCGGGACTGGAGCGTCAAATCCACTAATCCTTTGGGGTCGAAGGACAACTCATGAGTGTGCATTAGTGTACCAACCTACAGCTCTCTAGCGCAAAGTTTCAA